>SJJU01003983.1:0-38902 GCA_012932125.1 Conopomorpha cramerella
TTTTATATATTAGATATAGATTGTATTTATATTTTTATACTTTCTAGGTAGGTAGTTTAAGTTCTTCGTGGGAACCAAACCAAGGATCTGGACCCCGTGGGGATCGAGCTCAGTTGTTACTGATTTCCCCTGGAACTATAGTTGGAACGATAGTATATTATCTACTCGTTACATGGTATACCATGGCATCTCGTATTGTTTACGATGTGTAACAGTGACAGCGTTATACCTGTACCATTAATCTATCCCTGTTACACACATATGTTTTGGTTGGCTTGCTATTGCTAATCTAGACCCAGTACCGGGATAAAGCGCAATGGCCAATAATATGACTGAATTATCCTCTAGTAACTTAGATTTCCGGGAAAGTTACACCATTATTTACACAAATACGTTTTTTTACGGTCGGTCGGACGTTATGTTATGAACTTTAGTTTGTTCATAGTTGTTTGTTTGTTGGACTGTTTCAATTCAAAAAAGTTCCCGTTCGAGTGCCACTGAAGTTGAAACACAATTCCAAGTTGGAAACCGCGAACATTAAGTAAATTTTGTTCTATGGTGATGTGTGTATAGGTAATTGTCCCAGTTGCTCAGTAGGTAATGTTAGTTGGTGCATTCATGGATGTACGCAGCTATTTTTTCTTTATACATTCATTATTATTTGCTAGTGTTTGACCGGGTATGTATCATAAGGCTGAAAGTTCATAATTACTAAAATACATACACTTATAATATCGACATTTATAAGACCGAATGCATTAATACCCGAAATACCGATACTTAAAACGCCGAAACTTAAGTGACCGAATGGACGAAAGGTCGAATGGTTGTATGACCGAATGGTCGATGATTACAGACATAGATTTTACTTTCGCTTACCACAGAGTACAGTATAGAAACATGGAATATTAGCATTAAAATAACAAGATGGTGCCGTGAATTGCATTGTATTTGTTGTACGGCCACAGAGTTTCTTTTGACTTTTTACAAAATCACACAACCAGCACGGTTAGGTACGACGGGCCAAGCGAGGAGTGTCAGGTTGACGTATAAGCAGGCCCGCGAGCCGAGAGAGCGAAGCGAGCGAGACGTGCTAAATCCATCGAAACGCCAGAAATATGTATATTTAAAATGCCCTCTTATCGACGGTTTACTATAGGTACTATACGTAAGAGGGCTTGCAGGATTGTCTTTAAAAAACACACACAATATTTCAACAACGAGTTTATTCTCACAGAGAGACACTTTGTAGAGTATGTATGACACGACCTGTCTTTCGTCCGTCAGCCTTATGGAATTCGGTCATTTGAATTTCGGCCTTATGATACGTACCCGTTTGATCACCATCCTGCTTCCTGTGCAGGATAAATAAAAAAAGACGTATTCTGGAACCACGATCAGTCAGATCAGAGTAATGCAATGTCGATTGAGCATAGTTTGTCTGTCTATTATTTATACAAACACCATTAAGCGAGACTAATACTTGAGCAGAGTTTTAAAATACGGGCTTAAGATTACAGAAGCAATAATAGCATGTAATGGCATTGGGTCGATAAGCTTGAAGAAATGTTTACTTATTTTATGAAGTAATTTTATTTAAAGGCATAGGATTTTTTTAGAATCGTCCTGTGACCACTGACGCATGACACATGTAACTTGGCGAAACATCGAGTACAAGCAAAGGTAAACTGCGAGCTTTTATTGAAGGTATTTTTTATTAAATTCGCGCCAATTTACCCAATACAATTTTTCACTTTATGGAAGTATAAGGCGTTTGATATTTTCGGATGGCCTAAAATTATATTGTTATCGGGATCCTAGTTACTCGAGAATTTTCTAACAGCTTTTGGAAGTAGGTGCGGTTGGATCAACTTTTTGTATTTTGTTTATACGGATATTTATAGTATCGCCACTTGTAACCAAACCCTAAAATAAGTTGTTGTTGTAAAATAAGTTGTTTTTTAAGTGTCTATCTTTAGGCTAGAAGTGGCATTATAAATTACGTGACTAGGGATTACGGTCTTTAGTTTATGTATTACGCACTGAATCTTATGGCCTTGAAATACAAATTAAGACCAATATTGCACGTAAGGAAGCGTCTTACCTCCAAATCCTGCCTGTGTTAAGCGATGTGGTCTACGATAAATCACGCTTGCCATGTATTATATACATGCTTGCCGTGACGTGACGATATTTCAAAAATCCTAAGACCCCTATTAAAATACCGTTTCTTAATTAATTTTTAATCCTCATCACAAACATATGTTTATTATAATTTTCCGTCATATATATAATTCTTGAGAAAATTAATAAAATGTAAAACAGCATCTCAAACGCAAAATACGGCTTCAAGAAAAAAAGTCTGCTTTTTAAATTTAGGATAGGTGTGTCGGACATCAGTCAGTAAGTCTTTTAGTACGACTTCAATCACGAGGACTTTAAAAAAAAGACTAACTTAGTATCAACAATGTGCCTCTGTCTATTCCGCTATGATGAGACCTTTTTATTCGGGTAAGACGCGGAAGCGAGAGCTTGTAGGTAATGTCGATTAAAATCTTATTGGAAATAATAGATTTTAAATATTTTGTTACTTTATGAGATAAAGTCACAATATAGGAAATTCATAGCCACCTAAATATATAAAAGGAGAAGCTGGCTGACTGACTGGCAACCAGCGCACAGCCCAAACGGCTACACTTAGGTACTTGAAAGTTGACAGGGACAAAAAAATATTGCTGATTCCACTAGTCTATCTATACAATGAAAGATTAGGAGTGTATGTGCCTACAGATAATTAACACCGAGTTTGAGAAAGACCTCTAATGATTATGAGCAACAATTTAATTAACATAAACACTGAAATTATATCTTACACTGTTCATATAAGGTTAAAAATTAAATAATAATGATAATTGTAATAATATAGGCACAATTATAATTTTCAAAAACTCCAGGCATTTATGTAAATTACGTCTTCTTATAAGGAGCCTTAGGCAGTTAAACCACTCCCGCCGTCAATGAAACATAACATAATATCTCGTTGAATAAGATAAAAAATCATTAAAAATATAATAACTTGATAACTGGATTTAGTTTGCTTCAATTCTATCTTTCTCTCTAGGTATATCAATACATGTTTAAGCTGCTCAGATTTAAGATGAACTTCATATTTTACTTTGTCGTGAAACATCGTAATAAAAATCCGCACACCATACGTCATATGATTAACCCACATACCTACATACACTTGGTGAACCGCGTACAGTGGGAGTAAAAGGCGTAGCGTGTCTAATTTTATTCATAGGTAAACTAGATTGTACCCCGGCGGCGGTTTTACCCGCGGTTTATTCCGAATAAGGAGTTTCGAGATAAAATATAACCTATGTGTTATTCCAACGTTTAAGCTATATTATTGTAAGCCTTCACTGAAATCTGTTCAGTTGTTTTTTCTTGAAAGAGTAACAAACACCCATCCAAAGTTTCGCGTTTATATAATATCAGTAGGATAACTTTTACCGTGAAATAATGCTGGAGAGTTTAGCCCCATTTCGGGATATATCAGAGGTTGCCAAACTTATAGTCTGGCCAGCGAGTCATGGTATTTACGATTTATTGAGATTTGACTTGCAACACCAGCAACGTGTCACTCGCAGTGTCTTACATACCACTGACGTACACACCTGAAAAGAAAACTATAGCCTTACTGCAAGTTTGCTTTCGTAAAATTCAAGTCCTTAAAATATCTAAATCTCTTTAAAACAGGGTCAGGAAGTTGCTTTGTGATGTTTTAGAGTGATACCCAGTCATGTATCCTGAGGATGAAGATGTTTTCGAAAGAAACGTACGTACCTGTCTACTTATTAACCGAACCTATAGGTAGGTACCCTACCATTAAAGCTTACGTCACACGCGGGGCGAAATGACAGAAAAGCGGGCTGGGGCCGAACCTCCGGAAAGCGAATGCCATTCACGCTAGCGGTCTCCATGTAACAGGTTTCATAGAAACTACAACCCCGGAACGCTCCCGGACCTTTACCGTGGTCCGTGTGCAGTGACTTCAAACATATGTTCCTATATCATACGTTACGGATGACGGGACGGTATTTTATAAATTTTTGAGACAACCAACATGGCCCGTGCAAGCACGGGTGAAGCTGGTGGGTGCACATGTCGCGAAGGAAAATAACAACCCGTTAAGTCAGGTATGTTCTAGAAACATCGTTTTTCCGAATTCAGCCAATCTTTTTCAGTGATACCAGATAGCCCTTTTTTTTTCAAATGTCCCGCCACTTTTTAATGCCACGACTCGCTGGCCAGACTATATTTTGTATTGTGGTCACAGTGAAAATAAAATAGTTTTTAGCGTTTTAGTTGTTTAATTAATTAAAGCCACTACAACTTAAAAGAATTTATACTTATTAATTATTAGCTTAGCAGCAGCTGGGCCATTTTCCGGGCCCCGCACGAGTAGTCACCGTGGGGTTTTAGTGGGTACGAGTCTCACATAACGCCGCCGTTGTCCCCAGCCAGTGATTGGGTATCTATAACGGTTATTGTCCTAGATTCTTAACCCTGCACCGCCAACAAAGGGGCGTTAATTCCCAATTTGGGAAAGACTGGAACAGATTAATCTAATCGTGCGCAGAATAGCAATGAGTCGCGTCATTACATCCGCGCACCCCGGTAGACACTATTATATGGTGATGAGATTATAATTTTAGATTTTCGCTTGTTAGCAGGCGTCGCATTGTTATGTTGGAGACGTGTAATGACGTAGACGATCTTGAAGTGAAGTGATTTCGATCGTTAGATGCTCGATGCATAAAATACTTAATTCACATAACCGTGTGGTAACGGCGAATAGAATACATGTGTCACCACCCCAGCCTAACTATTCCCGTCACGGCGGTCGTAAGTGGCGACCGAGGGAACACTCCTGTGGACGGGCAGCAGCGCTCTCTGTGTGTTAAACCACAACATCAATGCGATCGCCAACCCGCCTGCACAGCGTAGCGATTATTAGCATTTCCCCCCAATTGACCATGGAAATCACAGCACAAATTTTAGTTCGATGTTCTATGAACACATTATTCAAAACTATATAAGGTGGCGTTGTGAATCGATCCAAATAAAATAAAAGCTAACAAAAATTTGCTAGTCTCTCGCCTAAAGTCAATGATGTTTAGTTATTACCATACCTACGTATAGTTATTTCATTTTGTTACAAACACTGGCGTTTTGCTGTCAAGGTACCTAGGGCTGTCAAGTTAATAAATATGTTAATGCTACGTGACGGTCACTTATCAGAATTCAAACCTATATATTAGAAACTCATCATAGACAGTAACTTGGTAATAACTTACACGATTAACTCCCGGTTTGTCGGGATAACAATTAATCGTTAATTGGTACGGCTTAACAATTAATTGGTACCGGTAAATCACAGCTTAAATTTGAATCATTTGATTGCGTTGTCATGTTGATTATAACTTAAGTGGTTATATTTACTGGATGAATGAAAGAACTCCGGATATTAAAGCATAAAAAATGTGGTTACAGATCGTAAAACGTTCTCAACTATAAAAGTGAGTTGGAAATTATATTTGCAACCATAGATGATTTTGTTTAGGGCTTTGATACACGTAGAAGTCACTGAGGGGTTTGTAGTGGACTCACCACATACCCTCGTCGTCTTCCCCGCAGACGACTGGGAATCCGAAGGGATTCTCCCCCCGTCAAAAAAAAAAGAAAAAGAAAGGGCTTTGATACAACCTACCGATCTATATATAGCAAATCAAAGTTGCTGAATATTTAACTGAAACCACAGTTTCCGTACAATACGGTCCGGTTCTTTTGTTATGCTTGGTTCTCGGAAATACCTTTATATGTTCACTAGTGTTGCCCGGGGTTGCTGCATTTTCAATCAAGTTGTTTTAACGTTATCATCAGGTGTGAGAGAAGCATTTTAACCGGGACATTGACTGTGGCCTCACAACTTTTTTTTTTACGTGGGAAGTGGGAGAATTCATCTCATGGACACCCCGCCGTCATGGGGAGAGCGGAACGGGGTATTGTCGGACTCTTACCGACTAAACCCCCACGATGACCTCCGTGTCGCAAGCAGGGCGGGTCCCGGGAGTACCCGAAGGAATTGCGTCAGGGCCCGCCCAAGCGATCAGCCAGTTGGACTCCGGCTCGGGGCCGCCATCTGGCGGTGGCGGCCCCGCAAGGGCGCGGAGGATAGGGACAGCGGCGGTCGGAATATCGACTGTCCTCTCCCTCCGTGGCCTTCAGTGTGGCTGCGTCATGGGACGCAACCTGACCGCTTGTCTGCGGGCTCGAAAGCGAGCCCAGGACAGCGGCCCCTCTCGGGCCAGCCAGTCTTCTGCAACAGACCACTGGGCCGGTCTGTTCTGTCTGGGTTCCTCTTAGCTTCGCCGGGGTGGCCTCACAACTGACCAAACACAACTAGACTTGCAAAGAGCGTGCCACCTTCAGTCTGTTTCTTTTCAACCGCAATGTATTACTAATAATAATAATTTCTACTTGAATACCCTGTTACGCAGTAAGAAACACGAAATGTTATCTCTTATTATTTAATTCCTTCATGTTTTTCATACTTTTATTCTAAACGTCAGTTTTGGATTATATAGTCTAGTTGTTTTTGGTTTGTCGCTGTAGCCAAGCTTGTTTCAAACCGGGACATGTACCGGGATGTATGACAACCCTAACCTAATGTGAACGTGACACGAACAGCAATAAAAGTAATGTCTGACATGCTTCCTTTCTTATTTTCCAACCTTCCCATCGAAAGTTTAAGGCCCATTTCGTAACTTTGACCCCCTTAACAATAAATGCGTTTTAACTTATACAGAAGTTATTACATGTCTACTGAAACTGGTTACTCCGTATTTGACATACAACTGACAATTTAAATTGAGTTTGGTATAATATGTCCAGCCGTGGACAAGTATGGGCTGATGATGATGATAATATAGGAATAGATAAACCGTGTTTATTGGTAAGGCCGTGAGGGTATAGTGCAAACTACAAAAAATTAATACCTACAAATTAATATTTTACTTAATTCGTAACTTTTGACAGAAAAACAAATATGTGGGTGAAACGAAGGCTGTCTCGTTGTTGCTGGCACCATATCGACCCTCTGTGTCATATTTATAAAATGGTATATAAACTTATTTTGATATGCATATTTTCAAGTGTTTCGAAGTTCCGTAACTTGGGGGTTACTTTAATCCTCGGGGTCACTTTAATCTACAGGAATGTCTCTACTTTGCTTTTTTGGAGCAGACTCCTTCTTTTTTTAGTAGACCTACTAATGACCTAGCAGCAGACCTACTTATGTACATATATTAAACAAAACTACGTAACTTAAACGTACCTGGAAGACATCGTCGGACTGTTCTCGGTTAGCCTCCCACTCGGGGGAGTCCACAAACTGGTACGGCTGTATGTAGTGAAGGTGCGTCTCGTCGCAACTCACGCGCATCCTGCCCGAATATTAACGTGCATTACATTAAATAAATAAAATAAATAAATATTTGACAACAACACACACATTTTGGAGCGACCTACTACGGCAAACTAAGATATTTACCGTGTGTACTTAAAACCTCGGCATTTCGTCTCCGTTATGACTGTTAATTATAACTTAAATTATATAAATTATGACAAATATAAACGGCATTAAAGTCAAATCAAATCAAAATTACTTTATTTCATCGTTATAACTGTTATTAGATACATAAATACAATAGCAGAACACTGAAATTCATGTATAACTGTAAAATTTAAAATAATAATATGGTAAGGACCATGCTGAACTTTAGTTTAATAAAATACTTTTAATAAGGAGTCATCTAGTCAGTTTTTCCATTACTTATACTAGAAGTGTGCCAGTTTCGCGAAACGTGAAGCTATGTTGATTATTCTGTCGGCAGGCAATAATAGAAATGACGTCACAACTCACTTCCCCTTGAGCAGTATCGAGAGGCGTTCGTCAGCCGGCGTGACATCCTCGACGGCGTACGCCTCGCCGGGCTCCAGGCGGATGAGGCGCGCTTCCCGCGTCAACTCCTGGAAGTGCTTCTTGTTCACCTTCAGCGGCTTGAACAACTTCAAGTACAGCTCAGTCAGCTCTAGCGACAACACCGGTGGGAGGAACCTGCGGGGTAATTGCTAGTTAGCTTTTCCTCTGCGTACAGTGCTGTTCTACATTTTTTTAATCACTATGAACAAGCGTTTGAACACCATCCTTCCTGATGTTAAGCAGCGATGTGGTCTACGATGGAGCACATTTGTTCATTAGGTACCTATTGAGTATTTTAGCCAACTTGAAACTCACTCAAACTTCACTCAAGCGATCATTTTCAATAATACAACTTCTGTTAACTTTAATTGCGTGCCCCAAAAAGTGTAAAATCATGTTCCATAATAATATAATACACAACGGTCACCTAACCCCAATCTGGGATATCCTTTAATATTATGAATGTAAAATTATTTTATATTTTTTTTATATTATAAATGTGTGTGTGTTTGTTACTTCTTCACATAATTTATGTATATCAGCTATTTATTATAACAATTTATCCCCATTCTCCCAAAAAAACGGGATACATTTCTGGTTCCACCGCCGAGATACTGTTATCTTCTATAATATAAAAGACAGTCGTGTATAAATAGTGTAATTTATAACTTAAAAACCGCTGAATCGATTTGGTTGAAAATTGGTGGGGAGGTAGCTTAAAACCAGGAAACGGACATAGGTTACTTCTTATCCCGATCCTGTGGGACGTGGCGCTGTATAGAGGGTGTTATAGTTTGTATGAAATACTGAAACTACGCGAATGAAATCGCGGGGCATCCACTAGTTTGTTATAAAATGACATAAGCCACACAAAACACAAGCAACGAAACATTGAACTTTACTGAAGTGTCGGCGCTAAAGTTTGTGTGAAAAATAACAAAATAAATCTTAGTGCGTCCACTAGTTTTAAATACACATTGGTACATGTGGCAGATGATGATGTGATAACATATCAAGGCGAGAAACTAGAACGCGGGCCTCCAAATCCAGGTCCTGACCGTATCGGAATGTACTTTACCTACGGCATCTACGGCGAATGTCCGTTCTACCTCGTGATGTCCGATGGAGTTTTCCGAAGTTCATGTATTAACTTAGTAGCTTAAGTATATTGGGTAATTAGACGCATCAAATGGTTATTGATCTATTTTCCATACAAACATGGTATGTTTACAGCATGTTCGTTTTCTGACTTAGGTCCAATTCCCAGACACTTGTGAGGACTACTCAAATATAGTGTTGCATCTGTTCTATCTGATAAAACATATGTACCTTTAATGAGTGCACTTTGAGAATTCTTATTGAAATCGGTCGTTAGAATTAGTATTGTTTTTGACGTGTCTTCTATAAATACTGCACATCAAATTACACAAAAGGAATGAACACGATTTTTCACAACTTCCCAATGTAACATTTTCTCAAAGGTTTCACCAAACGTATGTACTTAGTATCCGCCTACTTACTTCGTTTTATCTCTTTTATATTCCCATCAATTTAGCAATGACACATTTCTTTCTCCCTCCGTTCTTAATATTCGTCAGTTGTTGTCGCCCATCAATCAGGCCCTTATGAATAAGAGCCGCGGCCGTCGCGTGCCGACGAGTTGGCCTGTTTGCTATGGTAATTCAGTGAGGTAAACTTTACTTTTGTTGTTCTTCAGCCAGTTTCCGGAAGCTTCCCGCTCTTTCAGGAAACGGCAAAATGGCTACCTTGACTTTTACTTTTGTTTAGCGACATTTCGCAACTCGGACTTGAAGAGCTTTGTGTTGTTCTTTTTTATTGTCTGTCATTGCTAATTTCTCAGTTGCTGATAGAAGATTTACCGTGAATAAAAATTTACGGTTAATCTTGGTTTTTATGTGAAATTGAACCCATTTTACCACCATCGCCTAAGTTTTAATGCTTTGTTGTCTAGTGACAATATCTATGTGTTTTCCAGTGCTAAACAACCCCTTTCGTTTATTACTGTTTTATCTATACATATATATAAATAAGTTCCACTTTTTGTTGTAATGTTATAACTCAATAATGCCTACCAATTTGGCTGATTTTGGTCTTGACTTATTCGTGGAAGTGCAGAGAAGGTTTCTACGCAGAGAAATTAAAAAAAAAACGTTTGAAATTTGGGATGCAGGTACTACTACTAAACTCCGCGAATAAAATCGCGGGGCGTCCACTAGTTTATTTATATAAGTATGTTTTTAAAAGAAAAAAAATTAAGCTTTAGCAAGTGCCTCTGCCTACCCCTCTTTGGGATTAAAGGCGTGAAGTGTATTTATTTATTTATTTAAAAAAATTAAGTAAGTATATTTCGTTGTCTGAATTCCATGATACAAGTGCTTTAGCTACTTAACATAGGATGAAGGCAATGTGTGGTTGTTGTAAAATATTTATTTATTTATTATTTACTTTAAATTTGTTTGACCTACAACTTCAACCTTTTTACCTTACTCTGTGAAATAAAAGAGCTCTCTTTTTTCATAAACCGATTATTACGTGACCATGTCTTTATAAATTGGCAGATATTGACTCGATGCTCCTTATCTGTCTACCGATCTACCGTAGCCGGAGCCGTTGTCTTACAAATTTTCCTTTCAGTCAGTAAAGCAGGCACTCAGCTCACGATAATAATCAGTTCAGCAGCTATAAGCTGTATGAACAAGTCTTGAAAACGTGCCAAGTATGTCCCTTCTGTTCATGAAAATGACGTATGATACATTATGTGAGAAGTGGAGCGGAAACATATTTTCGCGGTAGATATGGCGCTAGTGTATTCAATCTACTGGAGGTAAAGTTTATTTTACAAGACGGATTAGGGAATAAATTGTTTCGTTAATATTGTTACAATGCTGATATTACAAACATATGAGTCACGTCGGTAATCTCATTATGGGTGATAGATATCATTTATAACTATCCATATTTTATCATGGGGGAATTCAACGTGATAGTTGGTGACAAATAAAGTGAATGATGCTTTCCTCCATAGTCAGAGCTAATACAGTTATATGCGCTATGCATTAATAAGAGACATGCCTAATTTAATATTGGACTCGAGGCTACATTGGTTGTCTTTAAGATAAGCTAAAACCGATGGACTCATTCATCAGCACAATACAGGACCTCATCTTAATACGAGTAGCTTGATAATTGAGAGCTTAATAGACAATTGTTTACTAATTAATTATCTCTGTATGACGTCCTCCGAAAATAATCTAAAATTGGGAACATTATTTTTCATCAAGGGGCCTAGTAGTTAGGTACTTGGACCTACAACGATTGAACGAAGGGTGGCTCTTTTTCAGACTCTATGTACGCTACGCTCTAACGAAACAACATTGCGAGGAAATCAGCAAAGTGTGATATCCTTATAACGGCGATGGGCTCATCCCCTGGCACGATGCGCTAAATAAAACGTTTCGTGAACTGTCGAAAGTGCCCCCCCCCCTGTGGGTAATAAAAGGCGTCCAGTGTTTTTAATTATTTCACCCTACCATTTAATTCTACACTAAATTCACTACAATATTCTGTAACGTTAGATTAAACTACTTACCGGTCGCCACTGCATCTGCCTATTCGTGAATGGCATATCAGGTTTAAGTTACATACCTAAAAATGAGTACGATGCTGTGCACGAAGTTGACTAGCAGCAGTGCGAGGCTCCAGGCGAGCACGTCGGGCGCGCACACGTCGGCGCCGGCCCACATTGCCATCAGCACGGCGCCGGCCACTGCCAGCGCGCGCAGCACCAGGATGCTTTGTTTGAAGCTTTTCGGCGCGAGGAATGCCAGCGCGAAGCACAGGTTCGCAGCCTGATAAACGGAGGTAGGGATTAGACGTTTCGGTAAAGAAGATGTGCAGAATGTGCAGTAAACCTACATATTATTATATAAACTCTCAATTATTATTACTTTGAGCATTTTAACTTGCAAATTCAAATACATTGTGATTTTATAGTGCTAAAGTCCGAGAAAGAGTAAAATTCGATTAGAACGTAATTGTTATTACCGCGTAAGATTTAATGTCGAGCATTAAAACGATGATCATTAAAGTAATGCTTCTCATTTAGATGAAGCTTCTTTGACTTGAATAACAATTGAATGACGTGGATTTTCCGACTTTGCATTACAATATTTTTTGTTCAATGACAAATGCCCTACAACCTCGCGTCCAATAATCTATATAAAACTAAAAGTCCTGAGATTCATTTATCATTGACTCATCAACGCCCAGTCCAAACCCAAGAAAGCTAAAATTTTACTCAGGGGTTCTTTTTATGACGTTTTCGTGAGATAATAAAGGATTTTTTTAATTAATTCCCTAGGGGGGTAGAAGTTAATATGAGAAAAACGTTAATTTTGGAGTTATGGTTCTAAAACTTGGTGGTGTTCTTTTTTAATAGTAATTAGTACTGAAACTGCGAAAATTAAATTGCGGGGAGTCCACTAGTCTATAATATAAAAACGTATCGCAAAAGCAAAACGTGTTTGTAACCGCATAACTCCGAACGGCTGGACTGATTTCGCTAATTCTATTTTTTTGGGTTTGTGAATGACAACAGAAGGTTCTTATGAAAGAAAAAATCACATCCACTGCTGGAGGCATCCTGGAGGTTATACAAATTTTATATTCATATTAATAATTAAGACAAGACAGCGCCTGTCGGGCCACTAGTATCATATAAAAATATAACTTTAAAGAAAAACGACCCGACTTTAACTCATGGGACCAACAGGGTAGCAGCTTTTAAACAACAATCCAAATCTGTTCACCCAGACAAAAAATTTGAGATTTAAACACACAAAACCATACAAAAATACCGAGGTATTAGAAACCTCCTTTTTTTGAAAAAAAAAAATTGTAGTCGGTTAAAACGGGGTTGCTAAAGATATTTTGACATTTTTATTTTACCTGAAACAGGTCTTGTTGTGCATGACTCCACTTAGCGCAGAACCAGTGGCCGTCGTGCTCCTCCGTGGTGTTTGTGGTGAGCAGCTCATAGTCGGAGTCGAAGGTCAAGTTGATCCTGGACACGTTGTAGAGGAGGGTCGCGTTGGCAACCCAGGTGGTGTCGGGCGGCTCGGCCGGCGGCATGTTGCCCCGCCCCGCCGCCCGCGCCTCACCCCCCCGCGCCCTCTTCTTGCCTCTGTCCTCTTCACCTGCTGAGGACACGGGACGATTCTGTTGGGCTTTCGCTCTCAGTATTGCCAACTCCATCACCGCGCTATAGTAGCGATCCCGCGTGCCACCAGCGACCCTTATCTGAAAAAGAATTGCCACGTTATTTAAATTTGAACGCTAAAGCACTTTAGGTGTCAGGTTCTCTACTTAAGATAATGTCTACTTAACAGTGAACGTGTTGCAACTTAGCGAGCCTCTTCACTTTATCTAAACGTTCTCATAAAAAATCATTGCATTCATTCGCGGCAAACGGCCAAGTCACGTCCAGATGTTGACGGCCTCCTTGATTGTTTTCACCTTGACATTGCATTGATTGGTGTGTCTGGTCGTTGCCCTGTCCTGCTACACACGGATCAAACGAGGGCATGATAGTAGTACACTGTAAGTTGGACCTTGGGGCTCCCAAGTTTAGCTTTTGTTGCTAGTTCAATGTATAAGGGTTGTTATGTAAATCTGAAAACCATTGTGTGGGCTCGCTTAACGCCGCAAACCTCATTCTGTGGACTAGTTCAGTGTACAACCTTCAGGAAAGAATGGCTCGGATGACGTTATTCTTTATGAACTCCGCTTATTATGATAATGATGTGACGATGCTACTTTGTTCAAATGGGCTGGTAATCTGTTAATTTTTACACTATTTAATCTCTCTTTTTAGTGAAGAATCCATTGACAGTGTCGTGAATTAAAGTGACGTAATAATTACATAGTATAAAACAAAGTCGCTTTCTGCTATCTGTCCCTATGTATGCTTAGATCTCTAAAATTATGCAACGGATTTTAAAACGGTTCCTTATAATAATTGAAATTAGAACAACTGTTACAGATCAACCCGTATCTACTGTAGTGGCACGGTGACCTTCACATGGTAAACACTGAGGTTGAGACCGTGGTATAAGTCACGACACAAGATCGCAGTGTGAGGGATGAATTTTTTTTAATTTCAATATCTCCTTATTGACTCTTCTAACGTTTTTTACTGAAAGTTTATTTACTGGATGTTTTAAAAATTCCGAGCCACCTGTCCTGCGTTCTACACCCCAAGATATCGTCTATGATGTAGAAATTCGGTATTCCTTATAAAGTATTCAGTTGTATTTCCTTAGTATTCGCATATCTCGCCGCAAGTGAAACGGCGCAAGAATTTTAAATGTCTCTATACAATTCACCTGTTGAATTACCTATAGCGTGAATGTTACTAAAGGCCTCATTGTTTTTTCAGTGCTACTTCTGTTTGAAGTGCTAGATTTTTAATAAAGATATTTTGTTGATATAATCATGTTATAGAGACAATTCAAATATGATAGCTAACGCTTAGCTCGATGGCAGGGTCGCCATACAGAGACGGGTGTAGAGATGTAATTAAACACTGACGTTAGGTTACAGACTGTTCGTTTATTCGGAGTTAATGCCATTATATATTGTTACACATTTCCTTATATGGGGAGCACATCATACTACACTATAATGTTTCTAGAAGTGATATTACTTACTTACTACATATGTAGATATTATTATGAAAGGTGGACGTTGGAGTGTGAATAGGATTATATTAGGATGCACAATCCAGTACTGTCACACTATGTGCGAATCCTAAATAGATATTCGGTATTGTGGAAAATACGTAACGCTCTACCAGCGAAGGAAAACATCATAGAGGAACTAATATTATTTTAGGTGTCTGAAAACTGTAACTGCAACCCGACACTGATCAAGTTAGGTTGGTTTATTTTAAGGCATTTGCTTACGCGAAAGTTTACGAAATGTGAGAGACGTACGTGTTTGTATGTTTATTACCGTCTCGCGAAAACCTACTGAACGGGTTTTTACGAAACTTTTTGGGGAGATATATTGACCTGTAAACTGGATTAGGATGTAGGCTTTATTTTATCACGAAATTCCCACACGGATTAAATCGCGGGTAACACCGCGACACAACCTAATTCATTATAAATCCAATGTACACCAAGAGAAAACATACAGCCTTGTTTTTGCCAATATACACGTTACATCAGAGGTAACCAAATTTATTTTAAACGACTTAAAAAAGTAGTAGGATCTCATTTCGACGGCTTTTTTAATGCTTGTTACTTAAACACTTTTGACGGGGTGCACAGATTTAGATGAATATTATTCTTATATATTATTTGTTTGATTGTTTAACCCGTTTAGTCCCATTTAAATTTCCCCAAAAAATACCCCCCCGTTTTTTAATATGCCTGTCTTGTTCTTTCATTTGATACCCTACTTGAACAACTTTTCTTCCCACTTTCAACCCTCATAACTTTTGAACAAATTATCCAATTTTAATTTAATAAACAGATTCTAAATATACGTGTTGTGCTCTTTCATTTGATACCCCACTTGGACACATTCATTAAAGTTAAATTTTTCAGCCCCATTTTAACCCCCCATAACTTTTAAACGGCTCAATCGATTTTCATCAAACATGTCTTACAACACTCGCTCGTAAAACACTTGTAATAAAAAAAAACTAAATTAAAATCGGTTCATTCGTTCGGGAGCTATGATGCCACTGACAGACATATACGTCAAAATTATAACACCCCTCTTTTTGCGTCGGGGCTTAAAAAAACACATAGGTCTTCATATTTTGCTGGTTGAAGTCGGTTCTTTTTTCTTTGAAGTTATGTTAACTGGCCGTTGTGAATATAAACTGTTTTTTACCTACTATGACTATACACTACTTCAAATGAAATATTATTTTAATTATATGTATCTTATTGCCCTTATCAAGGGGTTAACAATTGCTTGCTCCGTCAACAAGGGGTTGTAATCGCTCACTTTGGGAAAGACAGATCGCCTTTTCGTCAAGTTTTTTTGTTAAAAAATCGCCCGACGGAGTGATGATAATGACTTCGTGAAAAGGGGATTTGACACTGATAGAGGACACATCCACAAAAAAAATTACATCGTTTTGTACATTTATTTGCATTTTCACAACCGAATGAAATCATTGTTACGTTCTCTGCATGTTGAAAAAAAAGTTTTATGACATATACAGATTGAGAAGGATAATATGTATGTGACCTTAGGATGTTGATCGCGACTGTTTGTACACGCCCTCTGCAGAGTAATTTTGATCGGTATGGACGCTCAGAAACGAAAAGAAAAAAAATACATCTTCGTACAAAATGTACAAGTAGTCAGCTGATCGACTTTGCATGGAAAGTTGAAAATATATTTTTGTCTCTGGTTTTTGACACCCAACAAATGTCAACCAGTAGTGTAAACGTCAATCCAGGGACAGAAGTCCCAGGAATAAGGCATATTAAACATCTCCGCATCCGGAGCTGTTAAATATGATCAACACGTAACTACTCTTCAATCTCGACTAAGCTGGAGGGTCCAGCGTACAACACTTTTATTTGAGCTGAGATGAAAACAAAATTCATATACGATGGTCCTAAATAAAGTTGTATAATATGTTTTTTCGTGAAATATCCGAGACTGTTTGGGCAATCTACACTCGGATCACGTCTCCCAGGAATATTAGTTTAGCCCCGACCGACGGAACCGTCCTCGTATTATGTCGTTGCGGATCGATAGATTTTAATATAACTATGTACCTAAGACATAGGGACTATTTTGCCAACTCCTATAGCTATACATATAAACCTAAAAAAACTTTTTAAGGATCCGAACCGCATTACCATACAAATAAGTTATGTTTGCCTTACTCAGTTGTTTTCTTATTTTCTTTTGTTTCCCAAACTATCAGTAGTGATAGAAGTAATCACTAGTCTATTATCTATCTAAGGAAAACATAAGAATTAGTGATAGTGTCCCGTGTCGATTTCATTGTACGACTTTACGTACTGTTTCAAAAGAAGTTACTTTCGTTGTAGAAAAAAATCATGAGATAACATGAATTACGGTGTGTTACTTACAAGGTGTGTAGACCTTTAAAACGGTGGTAAGTCCATGACGACATGACATATCATCGGCAAATAAACCCGCAATTTTATAACAGCTGTGACTCACATTATATACACGTTTTAGTAGCATTTAGGCGCCGAAACCTTGATAGAAACACGGTACAACTCATCAAACGACAATCCTTTATAAAATGACATGTAAATAACATTTACCTCGTGCAAAATGCAAGAGATTACTAGGCAGCGTGTTCACAGTCAGCTTTTGGAGCTGTAAGATTCATTACAGACCACTAAGCCTCCTTGCATTTGCTCTCGGCTTAACAAAGAGGAGCCGGATTTACCTCTAATTGCTTCGGTTATCTCCGAGTGCGGGATTGCTTGGCGCTGCCGATGTTGCCGACAGACCTGGCGCTCTCGGCTCTATGTATAGGTTTATATAACATATGTGTTGGTATGTTATCTTACGATTTCGGGAGTGCTGCCAGAATTCGATACGGTAATAGGCTTTGTAACAGAATATTTAGGTGACACAAAAAAGACGAATTATAAACGAAATAATAATTAAGTGGTTAAACATTTTTTTTTGCACACAAACACAGTTTTGTTGGCACGTTAAAAAGTATTTTGTGGCACGAATAGAATTACGTATGATGTGGGCTAGGCACTTTGTGTAAATCGAGTCTAAAAAAGTAACAATTTTTAAGCGGTTTTTTTTATACGTAGGTATTTTACTATTTTTATTCAATCATTTACATTTAAACACAGAATACCTTCAAAGAAGTAACATTGAATTTTCATTTGGCACGGCCGACCCCTTTCGTTCCCCTTTTTCAAGTAAAACGTAAGTAGGCACTACAGTAAGACATTTTACTTTATATTTTTCCAGGAAACATTAATGAGTTGCTCTAGTAGAGATTTGTGCTTGACTAAAGTTTTTTATCATTGTGTAAAATTAAAATATTTATATCTGTTCCTAAATATATGACATGAATATTCCAACATGAAAACTTGTTATTCTGGTAAAGATCCCCGAAAGAACGAATACCAAGTACTTTTTGTAAACAGTTTGTTTTAAAGGCTGAACATCATTTTACAAGAAGCAATAGGAAGAAACTCGTTCTGTATATAGGTCGCCCGCGGCCGCTCCTAGCATAAAGGAATCTCCCGACGGTGATATAACACTGTTACTTGGCCTAGCTTCCCATATCAAAAACTGCTTGTAAGAGCTCAAGATAAACTTGTGAATGTTGTTTCAAGAGCTCAGAGAAGAGCTCACTTACTACCACCTGCGGTGAAACTGTAAAAAATATTACCTCACCCCGATACGAAAGTTGCAGTATTTTACCGAGAAAATACGCTTCCAAGGAATTTATTAAGGTAGAGCACTTCAGGGCGAGCATTGCTCGTCACTTTGCTCATTTTCATACAGCACCACTAACCTATTTGGTATTTATACTTCTGCATTTTTTATTTTGGGATTCATAGTATTTTATGAGTATCTACAATAAAAATAAAATTAACCACTTGCCTTTATGTTGTGCACGATTTTTTGTCATGTGAGGTTCGGACATTTGGTTAAGGAATGCAAAAGTTCGGAATCTTATATCTAAACCTACTTAGGAGTAGGTAAGTATGTGAAGGAGAAGAGGATCTATCATCTATTTAAGCAATATCATTTTGAGATGCATTTACAGAGTTAAAGAAACCGTCGCGTTGTACCGTATGTATGTATGTGTGAAAAATACTATTTTATTTTATTTTATCACTTCAGGCTTTACTCTAAAAATATATATTATTTTTTTTTATTTCGGGATATAATATGTACAATCGTAGATGGGGATATATGCTCTATCAACTTCTTATACTCGCGTTGTACAAATAAATGGTTAAAGAGCTTAAGGTATCATAAGCCTCTTCGAGACTAAAGGAGCCTTTACATAAGAAGAGTTTCACGTACGCTCGAAAGGCGAGCTCGCAAGACAAATATCGCCTAAAGCGTTTCGTTTTCCTTACTACGTTAACACAGCAAGTACTGCCATAAACCCGCATGCAAAAATCGTGTACGAATTGTAAATAACTAAGGCTTCTCTAAGTTAATCTCTCAAGTCTCGCATTGTTTGTTTACAATAAGTAATTTTCTTCTGTTAACCTAATACCACTGTGCGGTATTCGTACGTATCAAACAATACGTATGTTTCGCCCGTTGGAGTCGAGAAAATCCTATAATGTTAATGACCTTAATAATAGATCCAAATTTATGAATTTCCTCTTCCTTCCATAGATAGGATAAGATATATATAAAAACATTGTACATATATATAAAAAAATGTATTTGCTAACATTCTATGGGTTTCTTTATCTGAAATAAATTTGCATTTAGCACCCCCAAATAAACTTTACATCCTCTTTTACGCCGCGGTCTTTGAAACATATACGTATCTATATTTCCATCCCGAACAAGCACGGGATTATGTTTTATGTATGCTCGCATGTAAAAATGACTTTTCCAATTTGTAGTACAAAACTCACTTTGAAACCCCGGGCCACAATATTTCATCACGTTCTAAAAAATACGAAACTCTAAAAATGAAATGATCGATTGCTGCAGTTATGCACACGCGTACGGAATGGAGCTGCATTTATTAAAATGACTATTCGATATTACTCGCTTTCTCCACAGGGAATGATGTAGTTTTAAATTGAAAATTATGCCAGGCTAGCACTGCATAAACGAGACTTTTAGAACGAAGTCGAAGAAAAAAAGGAGCACTTTTTGATAGCTCTTCAAATTATTCGTGTTTTTTTTTCTTCTACTGCCTAGTTTTTTAGCCCAGCTTTCCAAAGCATTGTGTGGAAGGACTGGCTCCGCGATTGCGCTCTTTTATTTATTTGATTTAGCTTGTTTGTTAACTATCATCGGGGCGACGACCATCTGATCCCCGAACCACTAGAGCGAATGATAGAGGAAAGCCAGTATTAAACAAGGGTTCTGCTCAACTGTGAGATATTTTTAACAACTATTGTCGAAATAGTGGCCGGAACTCATAGGTTAACGCGCCGTCCGCAATAACAGAAACGCTCGAAAATGTTCCAGTTAAATTCGATGGTAATCAGTCGCGAGGAACTAACCCACTATAACCGTTTCAGGTTTTTTTAACGAAAGCAGAAAACAATATTATCGTAGAATATTTTTCGTATACAATGCTATTTTGAATTGTAAGCAAAATAACATTATGCATAGCCACGATCTGTAGAAACTTCCATAAAATATGCGCCAAAATATTGCTGTAATTAACCAAGGTCCGTTCAGATTTTTTCATTTGATGCTTGGTTACACAGATAATATTTTAGAATTATGTATTTTTTCAACTAAATCATTGCTCATTGCTGCTTTTCTATATGTGAAACATGTTTTCATTGAATGTAGGGTAGTGTTGGGAATTGAATGTACCTACTTACAAAGTAGCTCGGCAGTTACATCACCCGGGCTGAATTTGCATGAAATTGCATAGTTGTATAGCATTATGCCTCCAACTAGAAGCCAACTGCCATTATGGCACACCCTGTATTTCAACACAGTGCCACTGGTAATTAAAGTACCTACTACTGCTAATGCTTCTTTATGTGTTTTCCATTAATATATTAGAAGGGTTGTGTTTACAATGTTTCTATTTACTCGTAAATATCTTTTGTTAAGTAATTGAACTGTTGAATGTTGTTTATTCCTTTGAGACTCTACAATTGAGTAAAAGCACACCACTTGTATAAAACACCACTGCATGAAAATTAAATTGACGGTACTAAACATTAATAATAATAATAATTTATTTCCATTAAAATTACAAGGAATGCACTTATTCTAATAACATTGTACTTGGTCACTTACTAGGCAGCATTGCGCGACCTATATTAAGCAACTGAACACTCGATGCTGTCTCAACTGGGGCAGGATTTCATTTATTAGGAACAAATCATTGGGAAATATAAATTAAGTACTCTAGTAGGTCTAGTTACAGCTTTCCAGGAGTGTGTGTGTGTTAGTTTGTGTGTGAATGTGTGTTTATAATGATGTAGCTACTTACATATATCTACATATATATGTGTAACTACATATTATATCATATACTTTCCATTCATATATAAATTATATATACTTACATATATCAAAACCCTGAACTTTCATCAGACTCATCAACGCCTAACCCAAACCCCATAACCCCAGAAAACTGAAATTTAGTTCATGGGGTTGTTTTTTACGATATTTACGATGTTTAATAAGAAAGGGTTTTAAAATTCATCCCCTAAGGCTGTTAAAAGGGGGATAGAAGTTAGTATGAAAAAAAAATTGGAGTTATGGTTTTGGTATTTTTAATAGAAATAAATATTGAAACTGCTCGAATGAAATCGCGGGGCGTCCACTAGTAAGATATAAAAGTACCCTTCTTCAATTAATATACTTCAACTTAAATATTTTAAAAAATGTGCCGCGTAAGTAAAAATCGGCCATTGGCACTTGATTTCGCTCTAACAAGCTTGTAGTAGTTACCTAGTTTATAACACTAAAATTTCCATAAGTTTATAACACAATATGCCGACGTTATGGGCAGGTAATAAAATGCTGTATAGTCACAACGGTTTCAACAGCTCATTTATTTCTGACTTTATTACAGCTAACTACCTAGGTATGAGGTTTTAATGAAATCAATGTCAAAACTGACACCGTAAAGTTTAAATAAATATAAAATAAAGCCTTTAAATAATGAAGAGTAGTAGAGTGGAGTTTTCTAAAAAAACAATCTGTCTAAGATAGTGAGAAACAAAAGACATCCTTGTTTATTCCATGATCGTTCGTCTTTGAATGTGTGGGATTTTTTAAAAGAAATCTCCACATTGGAAGTTGTGGGTTCGTTTTTGTATGTACTAGGCGTTATACACTATACGACGTACTTGTTCGAAAATACCATAGGTAAAAAGCTGCGCATTATTAAAATTTAGTGTGGGCACGTCACCGTTATAGAACGGTGACATGTTGAACACATATCGCGATGGTGCTTGCTGAACTGTGGGATTTGCCTTTCATAATACACCTATGTGTCTGCCTCTGCCTACTGCGCATCGGGTTTAGAAGGCGAGAGTGCATTTTTTATACTACAATTAAATAATATTGTATCAATAAAACGACTTTGTATGTATCTGTGTGTCGAGTCACGCCCCTTATCTATCCCACAAAACGACGTTGTTTCGTTGATTTTCAGCTAACAAACAGATCCATTTGTAGTCAAGTCCCAAACCAGAAAGACACCCGAAAAGTTACACTAAATCCACTTTAAATAGATTAAATAGCTATCCTGGGTGAGCTTGGCGGCGGCGGTGGCGGCGAGGGGGGCGGGCGGAGAACCTGCGTGTCAAGTGTCCCGACAGTAGCGGCGGCGGTTTCCTTGTTACAGTTTTATTTCCACGAAAATACGGCACCGCATGTCACATGGCGAAAAAAGGAAGAACGAAAAAATCTTTTTTTCTCCGGGAGAAAAAACAAAAAGCGGAAAAATGTTCGGTTAGGCGGAAACAACGGGGCGGAAATGGAACTTGCAATTGAGACTGTCGTGTGCCCAGAATGTGTATGGTGCGGTTTTGATATAATGTATAACATGTAAGTAATCGGAAAATATTGTGAAAATTGCTCAGAATAAAATCTATTGAAGCGACCTAACTTGGGACGAAGATTATTTTAGATAACACTTATATTTATCTGCAATGCATGGCTATAAAGGCGTCCGATATTATATTATACCTTTTAAAGTGACCTAGGAAGTCTAGGAGGTCGTGAGAAATTCCAAAAGACCAATAATTCCCTTTTACTAAGAGCACACAATATTTTGAATTTAATTCTCAGAATAAACAGTGAACTATTTAACCTAATTTACTAATAGATAGCCACAATAGTCAGTAAAATGTAAACAAATATACATAATAAGAATTAGTAATAATGATGGTGAAAGAGATGATAGAGGTTTCATCATGAACTCTGTCTAATATCCGCAACTGTACATTTATATACATATAGGGCTCAACACCTCCTTCGAATAAGCTCACCTGGAAAACTTGTCACCAACAAGAAAGTTTCTATGCCCGCAAAGAATTCTCGGAAAACTTATCAGTTTGCAAACGTTCTCACTCAATGTCAGGATCTCGACATTTAGAGCTTTATTGCAATGAGACAGTTGAAAAGTTACATACACCCAAAGCTTGTGGGATTGCCGATCAAAGTTCAAGTTGTAATGTCAAGGATGAAGCTTTAAAGCTTCCAAGAAAAGAGTATTACCACTGCATTCTACAGGTTCTTCTGATAACTTTGTAAAAATACTTTCGCGACTAAAGATGTTGCTTTTATTAAAGTGATGATGACTTTAGTAACATGTTTTCAAGTTTTGCAAAATGGTATGTGAGTTTTTCACAAAATTAATTACGTTAACATATATTTCAAAAACAATTTCGTGATTTATGATGACTAATATTTTTTTACTAAAACTTGTTTTTCAAGGTCTATTGAAAAAGGTGCTTTAATGCGGAATGTAACAAACTGTCAGTGCTCATCAGCCGTGAATTTTAGTGTAGTTGGAGCGAAGTTATGGAGTAACTAAAAACTGTAGTTTCATTATTACGTATGGGAATACAAAGTTATCGCTCCTTACAAGCATAATACATGCTTCATAGTAAGTAAAGTGTTAAATTTCAAGTCTTAAACTAAACAAAACTTTGAGGGAATGTAGTTTGACGTGATAATAATAATAAGAAAGTAGTAAAAGAAAAACGGTTTGTAAAACAATTTCAAATAAGGTGCGAGTTTAAGAACGTGTTCACAACTATATTGCTATGATTAAATGTTTCAATCGCTGTGTTTATTTGCGACCTTCCGGTAAATATCGTTTTGAAACACCCGAACCCCGCGTCCATACAATATGAAATATAAATCCTTTGGTGACATGACTTTCGTCTCCTAGGCCATTTATAGACTGACAAACTTAGAAGGTCTGTAAAGTATGAGTGTTTCAGCACAGATAAGTCGTTATGTTATGGCCCAACAATCCCTAATGCGCGTCGGATATCGGTCGACTTTTACGTCATATGCAGGATTAAGTACTGTTGATATTATTATTTTTACGTTCCAGACCGGGATGGGACTAATCTTAGTAATTCTCTAGTAATAATCTTAGTATTCTTCCTGCTAATCATGAATATGATATTATGTAAGATTCTTAAATTTCGTCTGCATTCTATCCTTTTTTATGTTTCAACGTTTGTATTCTCTTCAGAAATCCCTTTTCATTTTGTACACCTTTGTGTTTGGTTTCAGTGAAGCTTTAAAATGGACACGGTACTGATACGAGTTGGCGAGTCTTTATGAAACTACTCTTCGCTCCGCCATTGTTTATCGTTGCTGCAGCTATATTCGTGGAAAAGTTTTTACGTAGTCACTCTGCCTTCGTAGCCAGTGCGGATTGCCTGGGGGCTGTCTGCGCGCTGAAATTTATACAGCAGCTAATTGGGCATAGCAAGTTTTTGCAACGGACTGTTGGGAATCAAATTGCTATGTAATTGAGGTGCAAAAACAACATTTCATGTTTGGATGCATTCTCAGTTTAACGTAATACAAGTAAACGTGCGAACATAGTATGCAAAGTGTGCTTCAGAACGATTTGCTAGAAATATTTAACTAATATTTGTTAAAGTTACCGCTGTAATTTAGAAGTTGTTGATATTTATTTTGTTGATACCCAAACCTTCCTGAAAACGAATTTCAGACAACTTTTTAAAATGTATCTTACTAATTCCCTTATTTGGTTGTACCGAACATAATATCTTAATTTGTCTGTAACAAAAATGCTAAAGTATATTTCATATTCGTTTATCATGGTAAGTATAATATAAGTTATGGCCCAAAATAGATCCTTTTAAGGCACCACACAGTTCAAAAAGCGCTAACTCATTACAATTGTTATCATATTTATCATTTAAGCAGTCCAAACGTAATAAATACATCTTTTATGTATAATATACTTAACTCAGATAAACACCAACATAAACATATACGCATTTTCTGATACTTAATCTTACTAAGAATAATTTCTGCCGTTTTATAAAGCCGTATAGCAGATTGGATGCAGGCTCGATATTTGGCATCAAGTTAGAGTGCACGCAGCGCCTTCCCGACGCCAGCTCTGCTCTGCGCTACGTTACAACATGGAAAGTGCACAAATTATTGCACGCAAACAAACGGCAGCGGGATATTTGCCCACCATCGACTAATTAGCTAAAACGTTCCTCGTGCCCCAGACACAGGACGTAAATCTGAACGAAATGCAAATTTGCTACGTGCACTCGCTGCCTTGTAAAATTTAACGAGTTTTACGATACGACCCGACGAAATCTGGAGGTGTCTTTTTTAAATTAATTTATGCGCTCATGTCCCATGGGACAAAATTGGACCGAGATTTATAATGTGCTGAGTCTAAAGTAGATGTGGTATTTCGGGCTAATTCCAGTTTTACGTTATTATTAATTTAGTGCAGAAACCTGACTTGTTGTTAATTTTTATGATTATGACTAACGATACGTAAATCATTGTTACACGTTGTTTTATATTACTGACTAGTTCAGCGGTGCGGTGTTACTCACGTACTCGTGGCAATTTTGGAATAAATCTAATTCAGAAAGAATTATCGAAATGGTTCCAGTCGTTTTCTTAGTGTATTCATGATTTGGTACGATATATATTCGTACCAAATATACCAAAAATACAGAAAAAATATGGCAATGTGTATTTATCTATTATTTCCACTTTACTTATTACATCTATAGGTATTATTTTCGTGTGTTTATATGTGTATGTATGTTAAGAGTAGTCAGGCACCGCTATAGTTATAGAGCAATTATTATTACTTATTACATTTTCCGATTGAAAATTCATGGTTGTTGTCAAAGTTGTGTCGGGACCGTAGCAGATGGAGGTCGATTGTCTCTGCGAGAATATCGTGAAACTATGTATGCAGTAGGTTTCTAATAATCTAGTAATTAAATTTAAAACTGTTCAACAAGCTCTGTGATATCGTTCCAAAAATATTGTGTAACCCTAATCTGCACTTATTATAAAACCGATATAGCTTACTGCCAACAGATTATGTAGATGTTTTATATTGAGTATGAATACATATAAAGCAAGCAAAATTCATAAAGTTAGCACCTATTTCAGAATTTTATTAAAGAAATTTTAAAAAGCCACGTCGTGCCCCATCAAAATTTGAGTAAAATGCCGAGCCACTTATGTTTTCTGTTTAGGCCATGTACGGGCTAACATTTTTTTTATTCAATAAAATATTGGAATACTATATAATCAATGAATTTTCAGAAATTAAGAGGACACTTTTTGAGAAAAATCTTGATTAACCAGTCTAACTAGGTCATTTTAACAATCAGAAATTAAAACACAAGTATACAAGGTAAGGTCTACGAGTACTATTATCATCTTATAGTTAATTTGTAATACAGGTCGCATGATTCAGCAAAAACTGCAAATAAATATTCAACCTTGCAATTTAATTTAATCACCAAATAATAAAAATAAACGCGAGGATAATGTATTCAGCCTTCAGTCAGTGATTCCAGTCAAGCCAGTATAAATTGTGGTATATTTCCACACAATTCTCGTTTACCCTCGAAACGGAACGTATCGGTGCAATATAGATCTAAGATAAACCCAATCGTATACAATGAGCGCTATCAAGCTGCCTCAGAAATAGGCTCTGCCGCTTGCAGGCTATTGTTCTAGGTTTGTTGCCGACACGTTGCAGACCTCGTGTTGCTTTCCCACAACTGAGATCTTGTTTTACATTATTTTTGTTCAATAACGGATTTATATATTTTTTTTTTTTTTGCAATCACATAATTTTTTCGTAGTCTACTTATCGCGTAGCATCTGTCTACGTCTCCCGTAGTCAGCGACTACGTTTCGTAGCGTTTGCTCCCGTAGCATCCCCAAACCGAAGTGTAAACGTCGAGATACTTATCGACCCTACATCGCAACGTCTTTAAGCCGCGTGAGATGTGATGAGCCGCTCACCTGAGCAGCGGCTGCAGTCGCATGTTAGGTGCTCGCGTGCTTTGGTCGGGGCGAGACGAGTGGCGAGAGGCATAACGTGCACTTTCATACATGTTGTTGGGGCGCGACGTACGGTCGCTGTGCGCGCGAGCGGCCTGGCGACATGGCGGCGCGCGGAGCGGCTGGCGGCGCGGCTCGACTGCCGGCGGACGGCACGGGTGCGGCGCGGGCCCACGCACGCGCGCCGCTCCCCCGCACCCCTCCACAACCCTAACTCTACTCCCATCTCGCTAGCCTACTGGGATGTCGTCAATAATGTATAGCTACAATCACTAATGGTAACGTACACTTTATTAGGAAACCACCTGTGTACCTACCGTCAAATACGATCGAATTGCCTTTATTTCCGCGTACGCCTATACGGTACATGTAGCGTGATTACTGTTCAAGGTTTAATTTTGACACATATTGAAATACACTTTAAAATAAACGTTATCTTAACTGATACAAATATAACATTACAAAAATTTAAGCTAAAATAGAAGTAATTAGACTGGAAAATTAACAATTTTAATCAAAACTACTTTTTCTAAGTGATTGTGTAGATCGGGTTTTTGGAAAGGAAAACCTTCAGTATTACTGACTAAAGAGCGGAGGTAAAACTACGGGGCGTCTTGTATAGGTTGTTCAATGTCTTCAGAAATAACGAATTTCCGATTCATCAGTCAACTCTATATTATAACGTTCGCAAAAATTCGTCTCCACGTCAAAATAACGAAAGCAAATTGTGTCGTCGGCAAATGTCCAAATACTCGTACATTTCCGCTTACGTGGTTCCGCGATGTCTCGAAAAATGCGACGAAATGGAAACTTCAGTGACGGAACAGATGGGTCGGATTTATTGGACTCTTCCATGACTGTGTTAAATAAATTGAGTTTACAATTCGCTCTAGTTACACTCACAGGACTAATATGTCACTGTTGCAGTCAATGGTGCAACATTGTTTGCCTCTTATTTTCAATAAAGTTTCAAAGTAACCTGTTCACTTTGAAAATATATTTAAACCTGTGATTTAAACACACTCGCTGTCACTGTCAAACTTGGAAAATTAAGTATTTTTGGCCAAATAAAAAACCAGAAGGTAGCCAATATTCGTAACTTACCTCATCCGCTATGTCATATATAAGCACTATTAACTACTCTTCAAACATATTGACTTACAAACATCTGAAAAAGTCCCTAAAGCTGTGGGATTTCACCTGCATATTCTTAGTTTATCTGATAAACTAACATCCTGCATTTAAATTCAATTTGAAATCGACCAACATTTTCAGCTGTTCTAAAAACCTTTCATCCTGTTCATACGGTTTTTGTATGTGTAATGTAAACCAAAGAAATTACAGCGCTACAGAAAATGGTCATTCCATACTTGACATACAACCTATATGTTAAGTTCAGCTTGGTACAACTTGGTATTGGTAAGGCCCTTAATATCACTACAAATACAAACTATTTTCTCACAGCATTTATTTAACACAAAGATTCTCGCACTGTTGGCCAAGAATAAAATTTTCTGGTGTTCGAGCTCGTATTGTCGGCGGCGGCGGGTGGTAGACCGCGGCGTAGCGTCGCTGGCGGTAATCGCTGTGGGCCGTCCCCGAAGGCTGGGGGTACATTTCCGCGCCCATTATTGCTGGCCGATCTCCAGCTTCATGAGAGCAAGGCTTTGCGACGACGACGCAAGGACGAGGCGACGACGACGCTCAATATACAGGGTGAAAATGTTAAGTGTATCAGGACAATTATTTCCTTAATTTTAAAGATACTGTAAAACTGTAATGAAATATACTGTAAAACTGTAAATCTGCATTTTTTATGCACAAAATGAATAAGAAAGAAGTAGTATAGCTGTTTTTTTATATTACATATCAAGTTACAGTTTTGCAATATTAATCATAATTTGTCTAAATGCTTAACTTTTGCTCCTGTACCCATATGGAATGTTTATTTCTCAGTTTTTAAGCGACTTCAAAAAACTGATGTTTCTCAATTTGACTGTATATATGTTTTTTATGTTTGTTCTCGAATAACTTCGTTGTTTAAGAACCGGTTTAAATTACTTTTTTTTGGGGTTTGATGATGGCACACCAGATAAATAGAGAAGTTTAAAAAACCGAAGGGACGTCTAGATTATTATTTTTCCTTTCTAGAATTATTGGCATCAATGTAATTTTACCTATTAAAGTTATTATTTTATGACACGGTCAATAAAATTTTCCAAAGATATAATATACTTGTTCATGAATGCCGAATATAAATAGTCAAGTAGATTTCCTTACCCCACCATGAAAAACAATTTACAAAATAAACTTACTCACGTGTCTGATCCCAAGTCCACCGCACCTTTAGATATATGGCACCACATCAATTTTAGCTTGACCGGTCCATTTTTATCAACTAAATGTTTAAACAAAAAACCACATCTCGTTTCTTTACGTACAGTCACGTGAAAGGTTAAAGTTGTATTTTTATGAAGATAACGTGGTATATTATGTACTCCATAATACTTATCTATAAGTACAAATAGTACTGATTTGCATACATACTTATACAATTTTAAAGAGTTTCACCAGAAGATACTACTGCAGTCCAATTCACTGTTGCAGTATTATGAGATATAATTCAATAAAACAAAAACAGATGCCAATATTTCCGAACAAAGCAATTTTGTTACGAAACTTTAATAACGCGACCGAATTATGCTCCTCTGGTACGGTTTTTGTTATTATTTTATCGTGGCGTCTGTATTTTTTTCAATAGTAAGTATGGCTTTGGGTACATAGTGCCGAGGAGCGAATTGAAAATTCACCAGAAACGTTTCGGCGTTCCGGTTTCTAATAACGCTAATGTCCCCGAAGACATTTCAATCGCTTAATACGTACGTGTTCTTGATCTGAATGTATAAGTAGTCAATGGGGGAATATATCTTATAACGTTTGAAATGGATAAGAAACCGAATACTTTTAAAGTAAGCCGGTATTTGGGAAAAAAGGCTAAGGTTACGTCATCATATCAGAAAGTACTTACAAAAATAACACTCCTAACAAAAGAGTAAACATTTACGTTACTTTACTTATGACTTGTCAGTATCAAATTATGACTAACTTAACTTTTAAAAACCTTTTCATTTTATATTACCACTTTGCTCTACATAAGCTTCGCGATGGCTAAGCCAGGTGATTCGCGGACGACTTGCGACGCCGATCCCATCGATTAAAGCTTTCCAAGTGCTTTTGTGGGGTGCCTCGTGCCATCAGATAAGCTAGGAAATGGTGGGAAACACGTAATGCTTGCCCGCAATACCTTAAGACGCACTGCTACAGTGCGCTTAGTATGACCACTTTGAGCTGCCCCGTTGGCTCTTCGTTTGACCTACAAAACGATTATTGCCTAACAGATAACGCTGGTCGTTTATGAAAATGGCGATAGAACGCTGCATTTACATTTCTAGAGAAAATTATATTCGACTTGAGATGTTTGTTAGCCATTCTACTATTGTTGTAAACGCGAAAGTTTGTATGGATGTTTTGGTGTTTGTTGCTCATTCATGCAAATACTACTGAACTGATTTTAATAAGATTTTTCAATAATAGACTTTAAACATGACATACAAAGGAACGGATTAAATTGTGGATAATACTGGCGGTGCACAGCTAGTTTCAAATTTCAAAATACAAGTAGCTACAATAAGTATTACTTAAAGAACTTAGAAGTTATTCCATGAAACTACAAAGTAGGTAATCCCCATGAAACTTGATGATGGAAAATGTACGCGATCCCAATATTTAATACACAGCACTTTTACTTAGTTACGTAGCCAAGTGGCTTATCTTAAGCACTACAAAAGTTTTTGTTTATTTTTATGGGGGTTTTTACGTGCTACTCTCAACTCGGGAGAAAATTTATCGACACAAAACTTACTGTAGTTTTTTCATTATAAATACTTAAATGTACACGAGTTATCTTATCCCATGAAGTTCTAGGCAGAATATGCTGGTTCTGACGCGGTTCCTTCGGGTACTCCTGGGACCTGGAGCACAGTTCACGACACGGAGGGCTCCACCGCGTAAAAAAAGAAGGTAGTAAATGCTATCATATTCTTGATGTTTATCCAGGCGTACGATTGCGTGGAGAAACGTATATAACATTATAAAAAAATCTAGTCGTATATGATTGTACGATGTATCCGTTCCTGTGGGAATTGGAGGACAAAATATGTCCTATGATGACTTCTTTTACCTCAAATAATACAGTACAATGTTTCATATTGGTCGGTACATTTAGCGTGAAAGTGTAACAAACAAACTTATATTAACGTTGATAATATCAGTAATGATTTCCTACCCTTTCCACCCTCGTGACTAAAATATAAAAGGAAAAAGTGAAGAAAATAGTGCGTGAACTATTTATGTATATATTTGCTACAAACCCCCTTACAGTATCACATTAAATTAGCCCTCAATGCGTCGGTGATTGATAATGCTGTTCTGTTTCAGACACTCAATTACGCCGGTGTGGACGTTCACAGTACAACCAATATTAATTCCAATGGCCATATGAATTCTTAAGCTATAGAGATCATAATGGACTGGCTACTTACTTGGCTTTACAACCTGCTTTAGCTAGTTCCTTAGTTCCAATTATAGAATTAAGGTCATCCTGATTGCTTTACCCATTGCTTACATAAAGATAGGGTTCCGCCTGTAATACCTGTATAAATTGAGTTATGGCGTTATTTATGCTTGGAAGGAAATAAACGAATAATTATCTTTATGTCCAATAGATGAAAAAATTAATGTAAGTAATAAGTAACGACTGACCTACATTTAATAAATCTGTTCTTCATGGTGGAGAAAAGTAAGTTAATATGATACGTGCAGGAGATGATTTCCACGAGAAGACTCTGCGAGTGAAACCGCGTGGCTTCCATTAGTATTTTATACGTTTTCTTGAATAAAATTTATATTGTCCAACCTTAAGATGGTGGTACTAATCTAGCCTTCCGTCGAAGTGAAATAGATTAACCAATAAAGTTCTATTGAAAGTGGATTTTCATGTTGCCATGTCAGTACCCTTTGTAGCCTTTAGTACCGCTCTGGGGAATGAAAAGTGGTGGGCAATTTCAATTATACAGAACCAATGATAACTGACCTATTACCTCATAAACCCGTAGGCAGTAAGCATATTTTCGTTTGAGTTAAAACTGTACAGTACAGCTTGTTCATGGTTTATTGTACAATATGCTTGGGATTCGTGCGAAAATGCCTTGGTTCCATACTTGAGTTCTTGGTGATATATGGCCTACAGCTAGTTATGTAAACGCGCTTGTAGCGTTGTGGTCGAGTCTATCGATGTGTTGTGAATTCTTGTCCGGCTAGCGAGAACAACTTTGCTGAGTCTTTACAAGATAACGATTTCACTCTGAAAGAAACATTGGGATGAAACGAAAGAAAACGCTTTAATTTTTATATAAAATTATAACTATCCCTAAACAGGAGCGGTATCTTTTATTATATTTTTCTTTTAAGAATGTATTATTATTTTTGTTGTTACATATCATTATCCATACCTTTTAGCAATTAATTATACCTTACTGTACATTAAACTGAACAAATAATAATATATACTGTACAACTCATACAGCTCATGCAATACATCAGTATTCAGTATAACTCACAGACTATATTTATCTCGAAAATCTCACGGATTCAGAATAATGGGGGTAACACTACGGAGTACAACTAGTCTATAGTACTATATATTCCGAGTTATGTACGTGTAGGGTTTCCACCATTATAAGTCATGCACGCTACGTGTAGATACCTGCTAGAGATGCGATATTTCACACAACTTGAAACTGTTTGAATTATTACTGAAGTCTTGACCTATTTGTAGCAAGGCAAGAGCTGGGTGCAACTGAACGAAATAATCTCTCTCTACAAGGTGCTTACAACTCTACTTATACAATACGTACTAAAAGGCCTGGCAAATGTTTTATCAATGTACCTACATTACTAACAGTATTTCTCTGCTATTATATGGATGTATATACATACATAATACACAAACTTTCCTCGAAAATCACTCTACTTATTGAAGAAAACCACATTATAATCCGTTGCGTAGTTTTATAGATCTAAGCATATATAGGAACAGACAGCGAGAGGCGACTTGGCTTTATACTGTGCATTGACTATAAGTATTCAAATGTTAAAGTTTTGTGTAGATGTTTGTGACGTTCCTTCTCCTTTCACGTAAAAAGTACACTCGCTTTACTGTAAAAGCTTTATTATAAAAAATGTTTGCGTTTTATTAAAAACTATTTCTAACAAATATGTGTCAAATCTGCCGGTCTGATCTTACATTACTTACAATTTGTAGTTACCGTTTAAATTCAGTTAAGTGTACCGTGTCAGTGCGGAAGTACTAAACAACGGCTAGTGACCACGTGACCCAGACTGCTGGTGCCGCCGGCAGACATGCATCCGGGACCTTTAGTTGCTCGCTGCTAAATTAAATGACGACTTAAATATGTTTCGTGAATTGAGAGATAATTTGCTAAAATTTATTAAATGCTTAATAATTCCTCCTGTGTAGTGATGATGCTATGATACTTTGACCTGATGGAACCGTAAAACAATTGAGCATGATAATTTAAGAATAGCGATAGTTCTCTATTTAGGCCTTATCACACAAACCAGTCCATCATCATTCATAATGGCGTTTACTTCTTTTACATCCACGACTTAATTTCAGGGGTAGTAGGTATGAATTAATTTCTCCTTGTACCTAGGTAAAATTTTATGTTTAACCAATGCTTAAAGCCTAGACCTAATATTATTAACTTGCAAACTGCCTGCATAGAAGAAGTAAAATACGACGGAATTATGTTGAATTCACTGTAATTAGTTTGGCTTCTGCTGTGTTGAGAAATAGGATTACATTCGTTCTGAAGTCGCATGCCATTGTATTCGTGTATCTGAAATAAAATCTTTTCAGTGAATTCATTACACATAATGTGGTTTTAATGCCAATAGTGCAAGAAGCAATAAATTCGAGAACTAAGTTTCAATTTATGAACAATGCAAACATATAAACTTACCTAAATAGGTACCTATGCATTTATGCATGAGAGTGCTGAAAATTATTGATGGTTGCTTGCCTCCCCTATATTTTCATGATAGGTACAGGCTTACTTCGGGAACATGATCCGGTCCAACGGTTTCTGAGAAAATTATTAATAAACGACTAGATTTTAAACATAAAACGTAAACAATACCCCTATTGTAAGATATTGCCCATTTTGAGTAATTGAATTGAATATTTAAGTGCGTAAAATGTCTAAATCTTTTTAATTTGGAGTGTCGAAGTTAGTTTATGATATTTTAGTGCGATACCCGGACTTGAAACCTGAGGATAAAGAAGTTTTCGTGGAAAAAATGCAATCATTTTGTGAAATTAAGTAGATGTGGGAAAGATTCAAATTTTAATTATTAACATATAAAAAATCTTTAAATTTTGTTTTTTTTATTTTCATTCGGTTACTTAGTAATTTGACCTATATGTAGGTAACGTACGCTCAAGTTAAAGGTCACGTCACACATATGCGGAACGACTAGAAAAATTGGCCGCGGCCGAACCTATGGTATTATATCTATTGTATCTGGGCTACGAGAAGCGAAAGCCATTCCCACAAGCATTTCACAGGGTTCATGGAAACTACAACCGTGGCCCTGGAACGCTCCCGTACCGTTTGAGGTGATGTGTGAGGTCAGCCTAAGTCCCTATATAAGTTACCGGTCATTTTTTTGAGACAAACAATGTTATGGGCTGTCAAAATTGCATGAAAGAAACCAGTGTTTCCCCCTGAAGCAACTTCATAGTACAACTGGTTTTACAACAAAAAACATCAACGAATTTCTTGTAAAACTGACTTACTAAGTTTTAACCAGCCGAGCCAGCTTAATATACAACAGAAATATGGGTTAGGTTATATTTATATATATATATATTTCTGATTGGAAACTATAATTAGTATTAACATATACTATAGCGATCGTGTTTGCGAATTCTTTCACTATTTTCAGGTAGCCTTTTTTACAAATTTTTCACCGCTTTTTAATGCGACGACTCGCTAAGCCAGACATAGTTAACGAAACGAATTAAATAAACCGCAGCTTTGTTAGCGTAGAGTTTATCGCATATATACGTAAAGAAAATTAATAAATTTCATCAAAAAGAACATCACCAGAACATTTGCTTAATATGAGTAAGTGGTAATCTAGTTATAATTTTTCTAAAGAATCAAATGTCTCTATAACATATTATTTCAATTATGTTTACTTAGGTCATCTTATTATCATCAGTTAAATACTTACTTAATCACACGTGTAATAATAATTACACATCTTTAGACACGTTATATATAGTGTAACTTATCACACTGTTTTGTAATTTTCACAAGTCAAATATCAAATGATGGAAAAATACAAGCCGCTGAGAAGATAAGTTACGTTGAATAACTTTCATTATTAGTAAAGAGGGGTTATAGTGTATACATACATTTTTCGCGTTGTCAACAGCAAAGTTTGATTGGGCGTTGTAAGATAGCGTAACCTTTCTTCAGCTTGTACTGAAGTTTGTAGCTAAAGATAGAACTGGACAAAGGTCTTTTAAACTTGGATTATACTACTTTGTTTGAGCTATACAACAAAATAATAATATAAAGAAGCGAGTCCAACCTACATCTGCGTTGTTAAGTTTCAGATGTCAATTTCCGTACGTAGCAGTTTGATGGAAGCAACTCACGCTAACTCGCGGGTAAGTCAACTGTGAAACCGCTGAATGAAGGAAAGTTTTTGCTTCAAAGCAATCAATTTATCTACAGCTATTGAGATTTTCTTATCTGAAATTGAACAAAACTTGTGCCTTTCAAAGTGGAACATCTGATTAGGCGGAAACTTACTAGAACGAACTGTCTTCCCCGAACTTCATAGATAACTGCAAACTGTTCACTTTTCAATAGTTCTTCTTTGGTAGATATAGTCGGCCAGGAATTTGGCTTTCATCATCATCATCAGCCACATTACGTCCAGGACGAGGCGGACGTTCTGGACGAAAGCCTCCCCCCAATAATTTCCATGATCATTTGGGGGGGAAATGTCAATAATCTTAGCAGGCGGGTTGGCCATCGCAGTGGTGTTGTGGTTTAACTTAAAATTGGGCTGAAATGGTGACACATGTATTCTACACGCCGCCGTCACCATACGGTTAGATCAAATGTAACATAACAATTCTTCTTATTGATATTTTGTATTACAGAAATGTGATCAAAACTCATAAACCACATTCTTAGCCGACCTTACATCCTCCTCCTATATATAGGTGGAATTTACATCAGAATTTACTTAGTATTATTTTTTTAGGCATGTAGAGACAATTTCTAAGCAAAATACACACCTTCAGAATCCTCTCGATTGAGGTTTTTAGGATCAGAAATGAAGTCCTACGACAGGCTCGAAGTCAGAGTCGAACTCATTCGATTTCTAGTATATGTTCCCACCCATTAGCACTCTCGGGGACACACCCCACTTGTCGACGTGATAACATTAAAACTTCTATTGTCTTAAATTCAGTGCCCACGATGTGATAAGATTAACTGGATAAAATATTTGTAGCGTTAAACTCGCCTCTGTACAATTTTAGTGCAATAAAGAGTTGAGAGCGTCTGTGGTCAGTTGGTCTGATACTTGACTTTCAATCGGCAGGTCGCGAGTTCGCTACTGGACCTATACCAATGGGACTCTTTTTCAGAGCCTATGTACGCAACGCAACGCTTGTACGGTGAAGGACAACATCGTGATGAAACCCGCACATAGCAAGGTGTGTGAACCCTATAACGGCGATGGGCTCACCCCCTGTCACGTTGGGTTAAATACTCTTGGTGAACCATGGGCATTTTTTTAGCAAGTGCCTTTACCTACCCCGCTTTGGGATTAAATGCCATGAAGCGTAAAGATTTGCATAGATTACATGATTAGTAGACCTCAGCCCAGTATAAATTAAACAAGACAATCAGTATAGAAACAACCTACAGATAAAAAAGAAATACTGGTTTTCCAATTTTGTAAAATTGGCACGTTCGTCGAACCGCATGACACGTGATATGATTTGTACATTTCGTTAATGTATTGGACCTGGGACGGACCATGAGATTCGAATGAAGCGGTCGTTTGGCTCCCGAAAGTGTCGTATGTGCCAGGTCCCGATAGGTGCCAGATATTCCGTCACTACGGTCCCCTCGCTCGTATCGTAAATTGGTAACCAAGTTGCCAGTCTGTAGAACCCTCTTTTGCATAATCTGTTGCTAATACAAAACCTAATATTGTAATGTGTATACAGGTGCATTCGAAACTGAAATAGTTAAGAAAGTATTTTTTATAAACTTAAGTATGTTTTCGTATATAGAACGTTAAAACCGTTGGCAAAACTCGAGAAAGTCAGCTCATGATACTAAACTACTTTCCCCATAGAACCCTATGTCAAACACGAAAGAAATACTTCATCTCTATACACAAACTTACCGATCAGCTGATTGCCACTTTATATGACGAGGATTTTATTTTCGTTATTGATATAGTGTTCCTGGGGGAAAATTGTTTAGTATCATGGGCTGAGTGACTTTTCCGAGTTTCGCTAACATTTTAGTTTGACCTTGTACATTTTCTAATATTAATTTCTGTAATCTATTATCTCTATATATAAAAGAGACAATACGTCTCTATATATAAAAATGTATTGACGGCTGGACCGTTTTCGCTAATTTTGTTGTCTTAAATTACACGGGGAAGTCCAGAGAAGGTTTAAAAGGTGTATTTCTTCCAATACTTGGGGCACAAAAGCGACTTCCTATGGCAAAACAAATGTTTACCGAGACAGCTATTAATCTATACAATGTTGTGTACTAAGTATGTGTAACTCTCTCCAACTAGATAGCAGGTAATTGTATCATTACATTCAAATTGCAGGTAGGTAAGTACACCCGTCGTAACTTCATTATGATTATTTAAGTAGGTATTTCAATACATCATACGTAACTTCATAAGCAGCTGCCTAATATTCTGTATACCTATACCTACTGTCGAAACTTTTCATGGCGTAACAACCAATAATTTATCACCTTTAAGTTATAATATACCTACTTAAATTGGAGCTGTTCAAGACCATAGTGGCACGTATAGTCCAATACCTATACATACTTATATAACGTAGGTTAATTGCCTAAAGCCCAGCTACAATTGGAGGTCGCATGTGTATGCGACAGCGGCCAAATGAGTAGGCTATCTAACTAAAGCTGTGTTGGCACTGTGAATTTTGGCGCCAAAACAGTTTGTGCTTTGTTTTGTTTACCCCTTTCCCTCGTTTTGTCGGCAGGTTTCTGTTGTGCACCATCCTTCAATCGTTTGAACTCTCTAGAATAATGAAACCGTTAGTTTTTGTATTTTAACCGTGAAATATCCGTTGGAGTTTGATCTGATCGTCTATTTAATAGTTTTAGTGTA
>SJJU01003984.1:0-35288 GCA_012932125.1 Conopomorpha cramerella
GTTATTACAGATCTACTTGAACTGGTTATTCTGTATTTGACATACAACTGACAAGTTAAGTTGAGCTTTGTGTATCTTCGAAATAGCAATTCCGCCATTATTAGTAAGGCCCTAAATATATAAAAGGAAAAGCTGACTGACTGACTGACATATCAACGCATAGCCTAAACGGCTAAACTTGGGCACTTGTAATTCGGAACGGACGTAGCTTAGGTACCGTAGGGGTGCACTAAGAAAGGAATTCCAGAAATTCCCACGGAAACGGGAATTCACGGGAAAATATTTTTGTATGAAAAAACTAAACCGCTCAAGTTAGACGCTTGAAATATGGGATGCAGGTACTACTAAACTACGCGAATGAAATCGCTGGGCGACCACTAGTTATACTATAAAACAATGAGGACTGGCATAGGGTACTTTTTATCACGGTCCCTTGGCTATGTGCAAAGAGAGTAGTGGCAGACAGATAACGACCGCAGCGCACAACACGACAGAAATTGGAAACAAATGCGGATGATCAGCTGTCAATTGTTGATTGCAGTACAAAATCAAAGCGAAGAAATGCATTGTTAACTGTAAAAATAACGGCCTTAGTAGCAAATGTACATTTCATATTTTCCCAAGAGCGTCCTACAAAATAGAACAACAAAAAAATGGATTGCTGCTGCGAAAAGAAAGAAGTAAGTGTTTTATTATTATATTAATTTTATAGTAAAACTATTGAATAAATAGCACTTAAATAATGTCAAGAATAATATTTTAATCTTAGGTTTTATTTATATTTGCAAAGAAAACTAACAATGTTTACATGGTTATTATTTGACAGCTTCCGCAAATGTTGTAAACGCTACGCGTCGCCACCGTCGCGCACATAGCCAATAATATCGATGGTGTTGTAGTTTGTATGAAGTACATACTAACACCACGCGACCACCACGCACATTAGTAGATATATACGTATAAAATCACCAGCTGTATTGCGTGTTGTTACTCACGTTTCTTTTTCCGATACCATCATAGGAATTTCGGAATAAAAAATAGCCAATGTCACCCGGGGATAGTGTAGCTTCTCAACGCTGATAGTAATATACTATCCAAATCCGTCCAGTACTTTTTTAATTTATTCGTTGCAAACATCCATAGAAAAATACAATTATTTCTTCTCTATAATAATGGAATAAATGTATTCATATCACACAGGGTGATATGTGTATGTGTATGATTATGTGCAAGGGTTCAACGACCCGTTATAAGATTCAGGTACCTACCATAGTAAAACAAATAAGAGTCAATGCTCTTCATTGCCACAATTATATTGATAACTAACAAGTACCTCATTCAATCATTTATCATCGCCGTAACCTGGTACGTAGATTAAAGAAAGTCTGTTCAGTATTAATTGTATTACTGGTGCTAGTAAATATTTTACAAAATATTGAAAACCTTAGGCTAAGAGAAAACTGTAAGATAATATCCTGGGCATATGGAGAGAATGGATGAAAGTCGATTGACGAAAGAGATTTATATGGGTGATGTAATGGGCCGGGTGAGTAGAGGTCGCCCCAGAAGGACATATACAGACCAGATTGGTGATGTCCTGGCCGAAGGTGGCGTGAAAAGTACTCGAAACCGGAGGTCATGTATGAAAAGGATGTATGAATGTAGATGAAGCGAAAGGGGTATGTCATGACCGTGACAAATGGAGATCTGTAGTCTCTGCCTACCCCTCTGGGAGACATGCGTGAAGTGTATGTAATAACATAACCAAGAAACAGATTCCGAAAAACATTGGCAAAATAAAAATGCAAATCTGTCTACACAACAATAAAGTAGGAACAAGTTCAGCAGTTCAGTCACTGCAGCTTGCTCAACAGTGTAGAGATAATCTTTTAATAGTTTCCCTCTTGTGCCGAGCTTGTCGAAAGTGGGACATGTGAATAGTACTTACCAAGTTGTCGGCTGTCGGGGAAGAGTGACGAAGAAATTCTTTTTTTTTATTCACACTTTTTGTGTTACCAACCAGTATCTCTTAGGACAAGTTGACTTATACTTTTTGCATTATGCTGAGCTGATCTAAAGCATTGTGTACTATGATAGTAAAGGTCACAAAAATTTACCGTCAATATTAGAACAGGCCCAATTCTCTGCCTTGGCCGAAGAATAATGATCCTTAAGTAGTTCTGAAGCTCAGTCAGTAATGAAGCACAAATTCCCATGAAAATAATGTTATTTTACGTATGAGCGCAGAGTAGTTTTGTTCTGGTGAAAGCATTCGTACATTTTTTTTTTGTGGATACGGATTCCGCAAAATTCGTTGAACTGTTTGTTGAAGATTAAGTATGCTCTTTTCTCCGAAGCGACATTGTACAGGAAAATCATTCTTGTACAACAATAATCCACAAAGAGCTCATTCAAAATGTAATTTATCTAGAGATGCATCAATTTTATTTCCAACTGGGACGCAATTCAGTTCGCAATTATTGAATGGAAGCGATTGAATGAAACAGCCGCGCGCTCGATCAAAGTTGCTTGACATAAGTATAATAATATACATAATATCAAATGCGCATTGTGTTACATTTTAAGCGACTTCAAAAAGGAGCTTTCTCCTTTCAACGGTATATTTTTTATATTTGTTCGCGGATAACTTCGTCGTTTGTATTTTCGTCGTCAATTTTTATGTTATTTAAGGTATTTCAAAGATGATTGATGAGTTTTATGATGGAAAACCTGTATAATAATAATAATAATTTCATTTATTAAAGTAACTAATACTCACAATTGTAACACAAGTAACAAAAGGCACAATAGGTAAGTATATGATTATTACTAAACGGCCAGCACAGGAATCATCTCAGCGACAGTCCACAAGAGACAGCGCTGCAGTGATTCTTGTACTGACAGTCCAGTCGGCTCGAAATTAATCTCAATAATAATCTACTATATAAAAATAAGTCGGGTTTTCCTCCCTGACGCTATAACTCCAGAACGCACGAACCGATTTCCACGGTTTTGCATTCGTTGGTAAGGTCTCGGGCTCCGTGAGGTTTTTAGCAAAGAAAATTCAGGAAAAAATTCAACAGAAAAGCGGGTAAACGAAACGAACCCATCTGGTGGCGAAACGGAGTTCGCCGGGTTTGCTAGTCAAGTATAATTCTAGGGAACTATAAAAAATAGTACTGGATGAAGTCTGTTGAAGTCTACAAATTAAGTGGATAAAATTGCTAGCCTTTCGCCTAATAATAATTTAACCTAAACGTATATACTTCTCCTGCTTGCCTTTCATCATCATATGAACGCACTGACATCAACTGCTGAGTTTGTCACGGTATTCCTTGCGTACAATGTGTTATTTATTAAATGTTGAAATAATAATGCCTGCTGTTTCAACATTCGCACATGCTATGTGTTGAAGAAATATCATCACCAGCAAGCTCGAAACTCCTGCAGTCTCCGCTTTACAGAAGAAACAGCTTTAAAAATCCCGAGAAAGAAACTGTACGTAGCAAACTTGGCGTGAAGTTTACCAATATAATAAATATACGGAAGCGGCGCAAAGTTCACCGGTCAAACTAGTTTATTATATTATCTTTGGTGAAAAACATTTCATTTTCAGCTTTCAGGAAAACACCCACACAAGCCGTCGACGTGTGCGGTGGTAAAAATAAGATTGCGTCCAACACCAACAACATAGAAGGCAGTTGTTGCGGAGAAGATAATGAAATCAGTGTCAAGCGGAACACGTGACAGTGGCTCCACCTAGCCGCCGCTCGCCGCCGTCCTTCTTCGTGTTTTGTTGTTACTACTCTAGCGAAGCTTACTGGGTACTAAGCTCTGTGAGTTTCGTTCACAGTGGTACTGGTAAGGAGGTCTATTTGGTTAGATTCTAATACTCGGATTGTGTAGGACTAGATATGTACATAGTGCTGGAGGAAATTAATAGGTAGCTCGGGGGTACAAGCAATAACGTTCGCGATTCGCTTCCAATGTTCAGAAGGATAATCTTACTATAATATTATAAATTGGAAAGTAAGTTTGTTTGTTTGTTTATTCCGCTTTCACGCCGTAACTACTGAACCGATTGCTTTGAAATTTTACCGACGTATAGTTAGAAGTCCGTTTTAAATAACAGGCTTTTTATCCCGAAAAAAATTGATATTCCCGAGGGAAAACAAAAATATTCCTTTATACCGCAATATAAGCGAAGACCACGCGGGCGCAGCCGCGGGCGGAAAGCTAGTTTATAATATTTGTATGGATCTACATAAATTGTTAGCTATGTAAATTAAATTAGTGTTCATAATTTAAAATAATGTTTGTACCTACTTAACTTACTTTAGTTAGTACCATTTTAACTCTACTACAAAATTTAACTTTGTGGAAAGCTATTGACTATCCAATACTGAAAATATACTAAATCACAAAGAAAACAACGCGAGTTCTAACCCAATATAAGCACATCACTTATCGCTAGTTCACCGTAGCTACGATTTATTATTTCACATCGAGATTAGTCTCTCTCTAAAACGATACAAGAGTTGGAGCCCGTAAATGTCAAATCCACGCCACAGCGGAGTCTCTCGACATATCCATTAGCGATGCATCATCCCTTTAACTATGCGCTGAAATTGCGGGGCGCTTCACGTGGCGTCGTAGAAAGAGCCGCTGAATAGAATTCCATTCTATTGAAAAGTGTATTAACGGAAAATTCTCTTACATCAAGCTTTCTTCGCCTAACAATACAATAATAATGTTTTTGTGAGGTTTTCTTTAATTAGCACCATGTTGTTGATATTTACAATATCTATAATGTAGTAGTACAATGGTTTACCAATATAATAAAGTTTGTTAGGATCCTGTGGGTATTTGTTATTTGAGTACCGTTCGCTTGTTCGTTTAGTTCATTTCTTCTTACTGTTCTCGAGTTGAAAATTCTTTTCAATATTTCACCGCTACCGCCGTAGTATATTTTCTTGAACTCTTTTTCAGACAATATTTTTGAATTCTTATCTCCTAGCTACCTTAGAAGGATATCGGAGAAATGTTTTCGCCGACATTTAGCCGGTCGGACATTTTTCAGATAATTCGAGACATTAGTTTTTTTTATTATTTCTGGTGGACCTTTCGCGAACCGAAATTCCGCCTAGGTTGGCAGTGAAATAGATTCCATAGTTTTACAAAATAATAACAAGTAGGTAGATATGATAAGTGCCCACATCTCACCAAAAGGCCAAGTCATGTACTACACTCTCTTTGTTTTGAGTGTAGCAGACTAGACCTCCAGGTATTCCGTGTGACAGATGGTGGGCCTCGCGCCTCTATAGGCGTAGATCTTTTCCGGTATCATCATCATCATCATCATCATCATCATCATCAGCCCATACTTGTCCACTGCTGGATAATAAATTCCGGTATGAAGCTCTCTTATGATATTTGCCTTACAATAATTTCCTGAAACCGTTAAAATTCATGACAATAAAAATTTTCGCTTGACAATAAAACTTCTATTGTGTATTTTCTCTGTCCGCGTGTGTAGGGATTTTGCAGAATGTGTCTAGTTCTCATGGCTTATACGTCTGAGAGCTTTTCTATGTTACTACAGAGATTATGAGCGTCTGCATTTGCCGTGTTCATTAAGCTCTATGACGTATTATAATTCTCCCTTTTGGAAAAGGGAAACGTGTTATTTTTTCGTAAAAATAATACACATCACGCCTCTTAATCCCTAAAGCGGAGTAGAGAGCACTTGCTAAGCAAATTTCCACGAATCACCAAGTGTTTTTATCCCAGCTTAACAGGGGGCGACTCCATCGCCATTAGGGTTCACACACCCTGTGCTATGCGGGTTTCATCTCATCCTTCACCGTACGAATGTTTGAGAGCGTATATATACTCCCATTGGTACACGCCTAATACATCAGCAGATCTCGAATCCACAACCTCCGGTTGCAGATCTCGGACCTCTGATTTTTTTTCGTGAGTTGGTAAAAACACCATTCGTTTACGGAATGTAATACAAACCGGGAAAGCTCTTCTCTCCTTAAGCCAGGATTACGGATTGCTATAATAGGGTCAATCGAGGTATTGGCATGGACATTTTCAACGTTGGTACTTCGGAGTTTCACCAAAAGATTTTGTAGACTTTCTCGTACATCGTTATTAATTAAATTAGTACTTTTCAGAGTCCACTTTCGATTTTTTTCTTTATAATTCTAATTTTGTTCAATTGTATCGTATAATTGCTTCCTAATAATATTATTATTTTCCACAGTAAATTGAATGTAAATAAAAAATCCATTCACAATAATGCAGTGGAGCATAGTCACCGCATGATTGTGAGTGGATTCAGGCTTTAAGAAATTAAGGCAACATATTGTACTCTCTAGCTTTTATAATATTATCATTTGTATGTGTGTGTCTTGTTGGATATTCTTAAATAAATAAATGTGAGAAACCACAATTATTGACGATTTATTATAATAGCCGACAAGTGTCCACCATTGTGTTCTTTTCATGTAAATAATAAGCTGAATAATAAATAAACTAAATAAATAAATAAATAATCAATAAACTTTACTGTGTTGGTTATTTTTATATAACTACTAGCTGTCTCGGCAAAAAACACCTTTTAAACATTCCCTGGACTTCCACGAATTATTCAAGACCAAAAATAGCCAAATCCGTCCAGTCGTTCTCTAGTTTTAGCAAGACTAACGAACAGCAATTCATTTTTATATATAAGACTAGTTGTCTCGGCAAACATTTGTTTTGCCATAGTATTGGAGGAAATACACCTTTTAAACTTTCCCTGGACTTCCACGTGTGATTCAAGGCCAAAATCAGCCAAATCGGTCCAGTCGTTCCCGAGTTTTAGCGAGACTAACGAACAGCAATTCATTTTTATATAATAGATTTTTTATTTTTTTATCACTATAAACAAATGTTTGACCACCATGAGATATAGGTAAGTTACCTATAGTTATAATAAAAATAATCATGCTGCTTCTAACTAAACCTGTAAAATATATTTTATCTTCGTTACTTAGGTACCTAGGGGACTAAAAACCGATGTCTGTACACAAGAGCTTTTTCATCTGTTCATTCGATTTTAGAATAGAAGTCACCAGGGAATGATAAAAGTATTCTGTTATTATGTACTTTTGTGTTACTGTGAAGTATATTCTAAAACCGAATCAACTGTAAACTCTATTTTAATTCGAGAGAGTAATGACAGTTACCATTTACACAACTGTGTAATCTGTTGCAAACAAGTTAGAGTAGGTATATTTTATGTTATGAAAATCTTTAACTGTTTGTATTAATTTTTTAGTAAATTTATATAGCAATAAAATAATTATCATATTGTTCGCATAGGAACTGATCATTACTGACACTGTCGAATTATAAAATCAATCAAGTTTCAATCATTGAGAATATGAATGATGTAATAAGAATAAACACTTACAAAAAAAACACTTCACGCCTTTTAATCCCAAAGCGGGATAGGCAGAGGCACTTGCTAAAGCGAATGCCCACGGTTCACCAAGGGCAAAAAGTAGTCCCTAAATATTTTGTAAAAGGTGTGTGAACCCTCTAACGGCGATGGGCTCACCCCCTGTCACGTTGGGTTAAATACGCTTGGTGAACCGTGGGCATTTGCTTATTAAGCAAGTGTCTCTGCCTACCCCACTTTGGGATTAAAAGGCGTGAAGTGTATTTACTGTTTATTTATATTTTTTTTATTATGTAAAAAATTTAAACCAACATCCAGTGGAATGTGGAAATATAAACCGCGTAGACGTTTTCACGCTAAACTGCGCCTGAAACTTTCATACATTTTACATGACTTACAACTCAGTCCGGAAATCGTTGCAGCTCTGCTACGTTAAACCAGAAATGGTAGGCACATAGGTTATCATGTACGGGCTTAAGTATGTATCAAGTATTTTTCCTCGCTTACTAAACTTCTCTTGATGAATAACGTGATCTCATCAAGCTTTGAGCAAAGTCTGTCACTATGGCCAATCGCCTGGAGCTTTTTGTAATGACGCTAGACCCTCAACTTTGCTTCAATTTATTGAAGCTGCGGCTCAATTAACAGCCAAGAAGCTGCGTATCTTTTCGAAGGTGCGGCGGTATTACACGCCGGAACAGTTGCTCTCATTGTATCAAGTTCACGTTCGTGTATTGAATACTATTGGCATTTTAGGATGAATCAGCAAAATTGCAGCTTGAGGCTCTGGAGATGCGTGCTAGAAGGCTTATTAGTGACGACACGCTGTATGATGCTCGGCTACAAAGGGTCTTATCGTGTTAAAAAAATATACGCGTCGACTTAAGTTTCTCCTCCTTTTTTTCGTCGGTCAAAAATACACATTGACAACGATGACATTGACGTCTACTTCTGGTTATAAAATTATAAAAAAAAAACCGAACTACTCAAACCAAACACAACTAGACTTGCAAGCGGCGTACCACCCTCAGTCTGTGTCTTTTTCACCAAAATGTGGAAAATGATGTACTTCTGGATCCAAACTGTTACTTCTACTACTAATTTGACAGTTTGGATCCAGAGTGACTCCGATACGCAGTAAGGGACAGAAGTTACTGCCTCTTACTCTTTCACTCCTGCATGTTTATCATATCGTTGTAGCGTTTTACTCTAAACGTCAGTTTTCGGTATTTTTTTATAACGTAATGGAACAGCAAACAATTATGAATCTAGGCAGACGAAGTCGCGAAACATCCTGTAGTTTTATCATGAAATGCAGTGCAGTACTTTGTCCACATGAAAATTTTACACTTTCACAATACAATGGTGGAAACATACACAATAGGTTTTTCATCATCGCGATGCTTTTAATGCGAGAGCGAATGAAAAAAAACATGTACGTAATAAAAGTGTATGTAATATTCACACATCGGCCATAATTGAATTTGGAATGCTTTGAATGTTTGTTCCATTGTAACAATGTGGAAACTGCAGCGTAAATAATGTTTGTAATGGAGAATATTAAATACAGAGGGCGCTCTGATATTTCACCAGCAAAAAAATTGTACACATTTTAACATTGATACAAATATCAATATTTTGAGAACTTATTTCCAGGTGTCGATCATTAACGTCATGTATAACATGCTGATCTGGGATGCATGACGGCTGCATGAGTTGCCTTTCATCCTGCCATGTCGTAGAAAACGATTATGGGATCTGTAATCTTCATTTTATTTTTTTATTTTATTTATTAGCTATAAGCTAGCAACATCTAACTGAAGGCCCATATTGGCATTCTAAACACCTCACTATGCTAAATGTGTGTAGGCGAACGGGATCTTGTGACCCTGAGGCTCTGTCCATCCCCATTTGGGGATTAATGACGTGAGTCTATGTACATCCCAAATGTCGGTTCAATAAATCTGATTATTAAAATGTTCATCATCAGCATCAGCTACATGACGTCCACTGGTGGACGAGGGCCTCTCCCAATTTGGGGGGAAATATCAATAATCGCCGCGCTTGGCAAGCGGGTTAGTGATCGCAGTGGTGTTGTGATTTAACTCACAGAGAGCGCAGCTGCCAGTTCCTTGAAGAGTTCCGTCCGTCGCCTCTTACGACCCCCAAGACGAGGAAAGATGGGGCTGGGGTGGTGACACACATATTCTATTGTATTATTTATTCCGTTATCACACGGCTTAAACTTTTTGACACCTGTATAATGCTCCTAGAGCTACCAAAGAAGAAATACAATTTTAAGAAATACAGTTTCACCTTCAGGGATTGGACTGAAAAACCTTCAGAAGGGACCTATCGGATCTAAATACGTACGTAATGGATTTGTCATAATGATAGGAAGCTGTTAAAAAGTAAGAATGTCTACAAGTAATTTCTTAAATCTTTTCGACATTGTTTTTATTCTTTAAAATAATAGTATCTGTTTATACATTATAAGTTATATCTGACTCCCATTAATTTTACGTACATACATAAAAACACACACACTGACACGCAAAAGATTGCCTTAAACTAAATCATCACACATTATAACATTACATCACACACAACACAACACCTTTGTTGTATTTGGAAATTCTTAACCTATTTTTTGGAACAATTTTGCCATGTCTTCAATAAAATACGAAAATTTTACGCAGTGATTGGTAGACAGTAAACCCAAGTTATAAGACATTCTCAAACTTAATTATGTAGTAGATTAAACCTATCTTACTTAACCTATGGAATAAGATCTCTTGAATACTGCATACTTCTTACTCCTGCAGAACCTTCTACGAAATCTCCTTTTGTTGATCTCATTTTTTGCTATTACATTCTTTTCGGCCAGTACAATGACTTCTTTCGGCCATATGAGATCTTGGTCATCTGGTGGTTCGTCGTTTATAAGTATTATTGGTTTAACACGAATGGCTCTGTTCTTTTCTATTGGAAATTTAATTGTTTCAATTTTAAGAGTTTCTGCCTTCACTTCATCTGGACTGTTGGCTGTTTTTATTGAGTCGGAGGACACTGAGATGTCTCTGTTGTTATTCTGAAGATCGTTTTCTTCATCTAGTGTCAGTGCATTCATGGCGGCTTCGGCGTCCAAAAGTGCGCGAGCGTTCTGGAATTAGAGAAATAAGGAATTTAAAAAAGACGTTCGCTAATTTTGCCATTCCAAAACTTTTTGGGCATGTGATCAGCTGCCGTTTCAGTAATTATGAGTCAAGTCTGTTATGTGGGAAAATATGTGAGATAGAGGTTTCTCACCACATTTGCATTTCAATGTCATGTTATTTTCAATTCTCCAGAATTGAATATAGACGTCTTATGGTTAGTGGGAAGCCTTTGGCTACAATAAGATCTACATTACACCATTTCGTGTGCAGTTTACCCTCACAACGATTTCCTTCAACGTAGAAACCGTAATCGCAAATGAGAATATGACATTATTATACAACTATAAACTGTTCTGTAAACCTAACACTTCACATATTTGCTTTTAAACTACAGCAACACTGAGTAAACCTATTTTATTCAAATGGCAACACAAAGTTGCTAGCGGCGAAAGCGGTGGTGGCGGCGGCATGTGTTTCCTTCCTCAAATGCACTATGTGTTGCCAGTTCACAAGCAACTTTGAAACGCAAAGGGGAAGTTCCGGCCAACTCCCGTTTATTAGGGCAATTGCAAGTTACATATGTTTATACATTTGTATGTACTACGTCGCCCGCATATTTAGATATTAATTACGAGATGCAAACGAATCTAAAACTTTAGTCATAGAACTTTCGGCACTCCTGTAAGATTGGAAATAATTGTATTATTTAAGAAACTCAAAAACTACCAGGCAGATAAATATATAATTCTTTCACCGTTGGGAAGCTTCACTATCCCCGGCCGACATAAGCTATTTTTTATCCCAAAATTCCTACGGGATCAAACAAGAACGTGAGTCACCCCACGCGGTAGGTACAGCTAGTATTTCATAAGCTAATTCGTGAGTCATCCGTATTAAATCTTAAAACCTATTTAAATGAAGCCAAAACGTTCTTCCGCTAACCAGCATCCTCCTCAAACAGTTTTTCAACAACCACATGCGGAATATTCACGTTAACGAGCACTTTTATTCTACAAAAACAAACTCCAATTACTTCACTAATGAATGGACTAAACGAGGCTTAACTCTGTATCCGTCTGAACCATCCCTTCCGACTGGAAACACGATTGTAAAACCTAGTACCACTAGCAATTATCTGTAACGGAAAAAGAAATGCCCGCGCTAGGTTTTGGTCTTGCAAAGATAAACATGTTCGCTTTGTTTGAACTTACTTTTCTTGTATTTGTACACAGTAGAACAAAACAAAAAGATCATCGTAAAAAGATATACAGATAAATCAATAAGAGCTGGCACTAAAGCCAAATTTAAATGAATAGTTCTCGAATCAATCAATTGTGATCCAACGTTAGTAGATCCAATTGACCACAAAAAAAACCGTATACTACTAACGTTCAACTTCATTACGATTGTCCTAAGACAATTATACATAATAATAGCTTAAGTAAGTTTTAGTTAGGTAAAAGAAAGTGTCATATAATATAAATCATGTGTGTCTCAAAAAACCGATACAGGGTGGAAAAAAGTTATGCACCCTGGAGGGGAACTTTAAATTTTTAAGCTTTAAATCCTTTAGTAAGCTCATTTTACTATTTTTTAAAAAGAAACAAAACAGCATTAAAACATTTTAAAAAATTTGCTAATATCAACCAGGAATCAAACCGACAAAAAAAATTAAATTAACCCTCGCTTGTTTATTATACGAATCGGTAGGATTATTGTTTGGCATAAACTCATCTTAAAGGTTGGGGTAGAAAATGTTATTCGGAGCATACACCACAACACTATCCAGAGGGCTACTCGAAATGAATTTCAACGTAGACTAAATTTGTGTAACCGAAACGAGGGGGGTCATTTTGAGCAACTTATCAGTTAAAATATTAAGATTTTTTTTTAGTGTCCGTCTTCGTTAAAAAATATTTCATGTTTGTGTTCTTTTTACTGATAATAAAAAATTGTATTTACAATTGTATTTTTCATTCTTTATTTCAATTACCAAATAAACGTTTCTTAGACAAAGTTTACCCCAAACAATAAGGCTACCGATTCGTAGCGAGGGTTAATTTTTTATTTTTAGTCGGTTCGATTCCCGGTTGATATTAGCAAAATTTAAAAAATGTTTCAATGCAGTTTTGTTTCTTTTTAAAAATAAAGGAAAGCCTTTCAGTAAAATGAGCTAACTAAAGGATTTAAAGCAGTTCCCCTCTAGGGCCCATAACTTTTTTTCACCCTGTATATTATACTAGTGGACAACCCGCGATTTCATTCGCGTAGTTTCTGTATTTCGTACACACTATAACACCCCCAATTTAGTGACGCGTCCCACAGGATAGGAATAAAAGGAAAATACTTATGTCCTCGCTCTGGCTCCAAACAATCTATATCACATATTATTGTAGTAGTGTGATACATATCCAAATATCCGTTGTGAAATATCCAGGGACTCTATAATAGAGAAAGAGTAATTGCAAATCGCCATTTAAATTATAATACATTTTCATTTTAGGTTAATGTTAATGTGACAGGATTTGTTAAATTGGGATGAACGGAGACCGCAAATTACAGAGATTTATAGAGGGTACCGGCGAGCCCATTGTTCAAATGTTCAATGTAGAACAGAATCCGAGTTGGTGCCATCAGTAAAGAGACCAATATCTTAGCATTCCATGGATTCACCGTGCGGGTGCCGGGTCCATAGCGTGGTAAAAGGAGGAAACTGTGCGCTAGTGTTTGGGACTTGCGACCCAAATGTAGGTTTAAGGTGGCCACCTTGCGACGCGTCAGCACTCGCCTTCACCAGTGCCCATGAAATATTTTAAATCCGACGTAAAATTTTTCGTCGATTAAGTGTTAATTATCTCAATATTTCCGCACAAGTATATAATGTAGCTAATGTGTGATGTATCAATGTACTATAAATAATACAATGTATATTTATTACACACATCAAAAGTGTCTAGGGATCAAGAACATTTTTAGCTCTAAAAAAATCTAATTTATTTAAATCAAATCTAATCTTCTGGATTGGTCTCCTACCTAATTCCCCATGTATCGGAGACTTATTACCACATGAATAAATTATGGATGAATTCAGTTTTTGTACAATATATTCTTGATTGCAATCTTCTAAAATGTACTTGATCCCTAGACACTTTTGATGTGTGTACTAGCATGGCCACTTTATTTTCGCTATTACAGGACGCGTCAAAAAAGAACAACTTGAGGGTCTTTTTCAAAATAGTTGGGATATCAATAATTTGGTATACTTTTACATTGGAACGCTATAAACTTAATAAAAACTAAATAATTTATAAAAAAAATCCCGATTCTGCAAACCTCGCACGTACAAGTTCCAGGTTTCGTAAAAATAAAAGAACAATAATTTCCACCGATTTTTCTAAACTAAAAACACCCTCCCGCATGTATCCATACAGCACACAGGTGGAACTAGAAAATGTTCTCGGCTACCTTTTTTTTTTCTACTCGGAAGGTCCAACAAGTGATTATTTCCCGGGCGCCCCTCCCGGCTCGGGTTAGCCGTCCGTAGCCGGGTAGTTAGTTACATTAACAAGCATTTGTCTAGAAGCTTGTTCTTTCTTTTTCTAGAAGCATTTCGTTGTCTTTTTTTTGTACGTACATTGTAACATAACGAAGGAGGTAGGTGTATCGGGAGTAAACACGAGTGTTTTTTTACAGGATGCTTACGTAGTATATGAGTTGGACTAGTGTCAGAGCATCTTTGCGGCCTTTAAAGAAGGTTCTCTGGTTCACGTTTGATTCTGGATCACCAAACGTGCGTGAGCATATGTTTTGAAATTATATAATACTAATACGTTGTGTTCCGAGGTTGCCTCCCGATTTATAACTCTTTCTATCTTTCTTCTTTTTATCTCTTATTTATTGTCTATCAAACAAATGATTCCTTTGTTTAGGAGTGAAAAAAGAAAAATGTTTCTAAACTTCTTCCTTAAAACTTTAGATCTGCTACTACTAAATAATATAGAAATTTGAGCCATATAACCAACTAAGATTTGTTCTTGCAATGATCATCACCATCATGACAGCCAATTGGCGTCTACAGTTGCATAGCAATACATTCAATCAATATATTATTCACTTATATATCGTACGCCATGAAACATTGAGATCTATTTTTCCTTGTTACCAAAAACAGCTCTACTCAATAGGTTTTAGTGACACTACCATACTCTGAATATGCCTCAGGGCGACCTGCATTCGAAGAATTTTAGCCGTACCAGGAAAGTATAGACTCAGCGCAGTAGACAAGGCGCGCGACAGTTCGGCCGTCGCACGGTGATCAATCACTAGTGAGCGAAATGGGATTCAAAATACCGGGACTTCATAAACACAATGCGACCTAACAAAGACGCGGCGGAACAATTCGACCCAAACTAGCACTGAAGCATTATTAGGCGATGCGCTGAGCAGACAAAACCCTTACCACGGCAGAACATCGTTTCTGGTGTCAGCTTGTCAAACTTTAGATATATTTATGCACGTGATAACAGTATTTTCGGCACTAATAAACAAGGGAAAATACAATACAGCGCTATCGCTCGACCTCGGCTCCATGAGCAAGTCAATGGACCGGATACGAATCAACAGGGCCTACTGAAATTGTTCATCACCGAAACCAGTGTAATATTACCTTACTGAATAATCCTGACCTCCCTTAATATCAACCTCTATTGCCCCTACTTTTCTTAACCAAGTATTTCGTTCAACAAAAATAAATAAATATATTTATTTCAACATTTAAAATATTTTGCGTTGCCTTCATGCCATGCTAAGTACTTGTGTTCAGGAATTCAGACAACGAAATATAATTACTTAAATACATTTTATTCTTTTAAATACATACGTACATAAATAAAACACCCAAACACATCCAACAAGTACTTTAAATCTCATCAACTGTCCGCGGTAGGAATCGAACCCATGAGACCATACGAAATAGAGGTAAATATGCTGACCACTGACATTACACCAAAGGCCCTGTGAAAAAAACTAAGCTTTCAGAAAAGCCTAACCTTTCTAATTTTATTTTAAACCGGACTGAAAATTTTCTGAGACTACACACACCAAAAGTGTCTAGGGATCAAGTACATTTTAGAAGATTGCAATCAAGAATATATTTTACAAAATCTGAATTTATTCAAAATGGGTGATAAGTCATTGATACAGGCACGGGGAATTAGGTAGGAAACCAATCCAGAAGATAATATTTGATTTAAATAAATTAGATTTTTTAGAGCTAAAAATGTTCTATTCCTAGATACTTTTGATGTGTGTAGTCTGATAACTTGCTGGGATAACTTACTAACTTTTATATTTTCTGTATTCATAACAACCTTGGCGTAGGGTTGATTTTACTTCATAGAAAAGCAGATCGATAGTACTGCACTACCTGTGCTAAATTTCAAAATATAGGTAGCCATGATTGCGATTGACCTTGTCTAAACATTCGTCAATGAGGCAAACTAAATCGCTGAAAACGTACACAATAACGTTAACTACATCACGAAATCTCTATTTTTGAACTGAATCCCATCCAGGCCACAGTAGAGGCGAACAAAGTAGGTGAATGCCATTGCATCAGGCGGCCATCACCAACAAAGTTTACCTACTATTGTTTGAAAAGCAGTCGTCGCTCACTCCACCGCACGTCGTCGCCCGTAAAGCTGTATTCACACCGAACACAAAAGAATGCATTGTGACGGGAAAGAATGCTGGAGCCGCATTCAAGATTGCCTCCGTAACTAGCCGAGATAACGATTTTCGAACGTGGACGATGAGATCGCTACAAAGACTCTTCTGTTATGCATCGACTGTGAATGAAATGCCCCTAACATGTCTTGGTATTTGGGTTCGCTACATAAGAATATGCATAAAATAAATTAAAATTAAAATTTCTAAGGTTATAAGCATTTGCCCACCCACCTACTCTATCTGTTAAGTTCCTTAATGTTTAAATTAGGTTACCCGGAAGAAATCGGGAAATCTTTGAACGCCACAAGGTCGCCTTTTGCAATCTTTCTATTGTAATTGTTTACATTTTTTTTGTACAGTGTGTAATAAAGAGTCTCTATGGACGATTAAAAGATTTATATGGACGTGGACGTGGACGGGTATGGGATGATGATGATGATGATGGACGTGATTAACAATCACGTCCATATTCACTCACTTACTTAAACTCTCGTACATAATCCATTGTTGGCTGAAAATAACGACTTCATAGCTCCTAAGAATTCGAAAGAGCTTAGGAACAGTTTCTCTATTTCCATTATCCACTTGCACAATCCAGTTGCGCCGGAGAACCCGGAGAACCACCATTATTGTATTTTTAATAAATAAACAATATTAACTTGCGTAATGGATCCCTATTGGATTATAAGCATTTATTATGATATCGTTATACTTTGTTCCGTCTAAATTTAAGTGAACAATCAATGACGTAATATATTTTACATTCTTTTTTCAGAAAACTGATCAATAATTTGACTGTCGTGTCGATCAAACGTTATATTTTTCATCGCTTCTAGTACATTATGCACACGCCCTAATATTGACACGTGCATTGTCTAATTACCTTCATTAAACACAGATGAAAAGACAGTCGTGAACACGTTCTACATTTTCTATTCAGCTTTGCAAAGAAAGTACTACACAAACTGATAACTGTAGTTATCACCAATCAATACATAGTATAAAACAAAGTCGCATCCCGCTGTCTGTCCCTAGATCTTTAAAACTACGAAACGGATTTTGACCCGTTTTTCTTTAATAGATAAAAATTATTCTTGAGAAAGGTATATATGTATAATAAATACATGTATATAACAGCAGAAAAACACTGTTCATAATATCGACAAAACCAAGTTTGCCGAATCAGCTGATTATTTATAATTTCTACTAGTGGACTCGACTTGTGTTGAGTGTCTTAACTATTAATATGAATACAAAATTAGTATAACCTCCAGGGTGGCCTGTGCCCAGCAGTGGATGTCACGAAATATAAACTATCCTATCTCTCAAATGGGACGAAATTACATATCGATGGTCCCTATAATAATATCCAAAACTAACTTCTATCTTCTCTCCTGAACATGTTCCGTTTTGTACATCCGACTTTCTTAATAGGGACCATCCATATAAATACCAACTTTTGTGAATATCGGTAGCCTACACACAAACATCATGATACTGGATTTTTATATATTAAGATGTAATTTATTTTTTAAGGAAACGCGCACTGACATGATATTAAATGTTTAAAACGGGTATTATCCAAATGTCGGGCAAACAACGAAGGTAAGCTTCAGCTTACCTTCGTTGTTGACAAGCATTCATGCTTGTCTTTGATTAATCTTCGCGCTATAATACCCGTTTTAAACATTTAATAAGATGTAATTTAAGTACTCAGCATCCGTGTATAAAATTAAATGCATGATAATTTCTCCTGAAAAAAAAATGAAAACCGAAGAAACCATACTAAACTTTCCAACTCGTATCAATTGACAAGAAAGCCAATAACATGTTTTCACATCTACTCCACAGACGTAAATAGAACTACGGTTAATGGAGTAAGATGGGTTTTATGGGATATTTACGATGCTATTTATTTGGCTTCATGCTATCACTAATATCCTTATTCCTTATTTAATTCAAATCAAATGAAAATTATAAACTTGCACTTATAAAATAAAGTACGTGAACATTTAATTTTAAATAAACTTTGGAAACGTCAAAACATCTTATGGAGAGTGCTGAATATTTAATACTAATTCTTGATTTCTAAGTAGTAGTTCTATTTCTCCTTTTCTTGAATGTATGTTAGGTGCTTCGTTTATGATGAATTATTATGATATTGAGCTGAGCTATAGATCCTTCACTGACTCGGTTGGCTCTTAAAATGGGGGCTTTTTATATATATACAAAAGAACTAAAAAACCTTGCCTGAGAGCGTCCTACACTGTAAAATTTATTTACTTTTACCAGCTGTCCCGGCAAACATTTGTTTTGCCATAATAAGTTAACTTTGTACCCCGTGTATTGGGTGAGATACAAATGGTAGATGCATAAAAAATAGATAGTTGCCGATTCTCAGACCTACTGAATACGCATATAAAATTTGGTAAAAATCGGTAAAGCCGTTTCGGAGGAGTACGGTAACTAACTTTGTGACATGGAAATTTTATATTTTAGAAGAACTACCTTGCCTGAGGGCGTCCTACAATGTAAAATTTATTTATTTATTATTTAAAAAGATATTATGAACGAGAGTTTAAGTATGCATTAAAAGGTTAAAATAGTCACAGTCCGTGGGATTTCATAGTAATGTTGTTCTTATTTGCAATTAATGTTTTAATAGACTAACAAAATGTGCGTTTTTATTTTAGTGCTTGTTTTATTGTCTCACGTGATTTTTTACATTTACACTAGACTAGCTTTGCTGCGACGGTGTTGCCCGCAATTCGGTCTTTTCCTGTTGGAATTTCGTGACTAATTTTGAACTGTTTTATCACGATGTACGATATTAATCTATACATATATATAAAAATCAATACAACTTTTCGTTGTAATGTTATAACTCAACAATGCTTTTACCGATTTGGCTAATTTTGGTCTTGAATTATTCGTGGAAGTCCAGAGAAGGTTTGTACGTAGAGAAAATAAAAAAAATGACATCCACTGCTGGACACAGGCCATCCTGGAATTTATACTTATTGTGTATTCACATTAATAGTTGAGATAGAACAACGTCTGTCGGGTCCACTAGTATTTTACTAAAATCCATTCTGGAGTTTTCATGTGAAATATTAACATTCATCCACTATAATCATTTTGCGAGTTCATAGATAAATAAGTTTCTGTTGTTTCCGAAGATAATTAGTTCACGCCTTTTAATCCCAAAGTGGGGTAGGCGGAGGCACTTGCTAAGCAAATATCCACGGTTCAACGGGCGTACTTGCATCTCTAACGTGACAGGGGGTGAGCCCATCCCCGTTATAGGGTTCACACACCTTGTGGTGGGCGGGTTTTATCACGATGTTGTCCTTCACCATACGAGCGTTGCGTTGCGGCTCAGAAAAAGAGTCCTATTGGTACACGTCCAGTAGACGGACTCGACCGACGCAACACGGGGTTGCAGTCACGTATCCGACCAACTGGACCACAGACGCTCAGGCGTTTGTTATTCATTCATGCAAAAACTGCCGAACGGAATTCAATGAAACTTTACAATAGCTTTCGTATCGGAATAACTCATAGGCTACTGTTTAGACTGAATTTCTTACGGGATTGAGATAACTTCGCCAGTGGTGACGGAATAACAATGTACCTAACCTACCTATATTTAACCGACATACATCGACAGCACTGATAGACTTGGGTTATCATCATGGTTCATCAGTGACTCATCAACGTCCACCCCAAACACATGACCCTAGAAAGCTGAAATTTTGCACAGATTTTGACTTTTATGATGTTGATGCAACATAAGAAAGGATTTTTAAAAATTCATCCCCTAAAAGATTATATTAAAAAAACGTTAATTTTTGAGTTACGGTTCTAAAACTTCGTGGTATTATTTTTGATTAGAAATTAATGGCTTTCTCCAGTATCACTTTCTCTATTACAATGCCTCGCTATAACCTTTATCATCAGCCCATACTTGTCCACTGCTGGACATAGGCCTCTCTAATTGCACGCCACTGTGATCTGTTTTCGGCTTCTCGCATCCAGCTTCTGCCAGCTATCTTGCGCATATCATCAGTCCACCTTGCCTGAGGGCGTCCTACACTCCGTTTTCCGAGACGCGGTCTACACTCGAGAACTCGTTTGCCCAACGGTGATCGGTTCTCCGGCCCACTGCCGCTTCAGCTTGCTAAACCGATGAGCTATGTCGATGACTTTTGTTCTCTGTCGGATCACTTCGATTATATTACATAGCACACTGTGCGACTTTGAGCTTATGGGCTATTATATATAAATAAATAAATACACTTCACGCCTTTTAATCCCAAAGCGGGGTAGGTAGAGGCATGGGCTATTAATATGTCCTTATAAGTAGGACACACTAATTGAAGACTTTTGTCTTCAGGCACTGTGGGATCGCTATGCTAAGACTCGACTGAATTTGACAACTGTGACAACAGGGCACAGTTGTCAAATTTAAGCGAAAATAGCACCAGTGCAGCCGTCCACGTAGGTAATTAAAACACAAATCGTATTCCGCTTAATAGTCGCAGAACTGTTGAATTATTAATTTGTGCTCAATTAACGGGCTAATGATGTTTCGGCGCGGTTCGCAGAAGCCCTTTTGTTCCACAGATAGGTATTTATATATTAATTCAAATGCACTTAATTGAAATGCAGCTTTTCGCTTTCTCATTAAATTCTCTTTGAAATGACCTGATTGTTTTGTCGTCGTCCCATGTCATAGAATATTACGGGGTCAGCTATGGTTAAAATAGATTAAAAAACGAATTGAAATTGAAAATATATTGCATTAAAACGTTAAATAAACTATGTCGAATTGCATACAAACAGTACGTTTAAATAAGTTGAACCTGCCAGATGCCTTGCATTACTTTGCTGTGTCTTTTTCTCGAAAAAAAGAAACAAAACTATACAAACAATACCTAGGTATAAAACAAAGTCTCTACCCACTTTCTGTGCTTATTTTCTGTTTAAATCTTAAAAACGGATTTTGATGCGGTTTTCTTTAATATTTTATATTTTAGAGGAAAGTTGGGCAGCGATGGACTCACCCCCTGTCACGTTGGGTATTAGCTTAGCCTCTCATATTTTATTGGTAAGTATGCTTACTTCACAACCGTAACAAAAAAATGTTTAGAGTTTTTTCATTAAATTATTATTTTAACAGGTACTTAGGTGAATTTTCCGAGTAAACCTTCCTTAATTTATTGCGACAAACATTCATAAAAAAGGGTTGTTTTATACTGAAAAAAAACCAGGAGAGCACTTAAATAAATCCTTTGTAACCCGGCCGTAAACTCGATTAGAGTCAAACTTTCAGACCTCAGCAACCTAATTAACAACTTTACAAAATAACCTTTCATAATGAAAACATAAATCAAAACAGAGTTATGTAAAATGCTTTGGCATATTAAAAAAAAAGTCCATCTTTTTCAAGCAACTGTGGGCAACTATATAGCCTGTTGTGTCTGCCTACTCCTCGTTAAGCACCAGTGTGGTGATTGCGGTATACATGTGCCACCATTCCAGCCCAACTGTTGCCATCTTCGGGGTCCTAAGAGACAACCGAGGGATCTCTCCAGAGGACGGGCAGCAGCGCTCTTTGTCAGTTAAACCACAACACCACTGCGATCGCCAACCCACCTGCAAAGCGTGACAATTATTGGCATTTCCCCCCTAATGACGGAAATCATTTGGGAAGGCTCTCGTCCAGCAGTGGACGTCAGGTGGCTGATGATGATGATGACTTTTTTCTTCTTTTTCTTTGTATTGTAATTTGATTTACTGGTGTATGTTTATAATACTGACCCGCACTTATGTTCTCCCATGTTGTGAGGTTGACTCGTAGATAATACTTTAGTATTAAGTCCACCCTTTGTACTTTTAGTGCAGTAAAGTATTAAATAAATAAATAAATTACTCGTCTTTAAATGCTTTAAGGCGTCAGTTTCTTTCTCAGGGCGTATGTACGCTACGTAACGCTCATAAGGTGAACACCAGTGTCAGTGATGAAACTGGCATACCGCAAGGTGTATGAACCCAACGATGATGGTCTGACTTCCTGTAATGTTGAGTGAACCATGGGAAAATTCCCAGTTAATTAAATAATTAGCAAATGCCTCTACCTAACCCACTTTGAGAACAAAACGCGTGATGTGTATTTAATTTTCTACTAGCTGAGTCGAAAAACGTTGTTTTGTCATTGTCAATTGTGAATTTATTATACACGTAAACCTTCCTCTATAATAACTCGTTACTAAAGTAAAATAGGTAATAAAAAATAATAATCTATATATATAAAACAAAGACGGGTTTGTTACAACACTTATAACTCAAGAACAATTCAACCGATTCGGCAGAAAGGTGGTTGTTGGTGGGGACGTAGCTTAGAACCAGGGCAATAACATAAGATGCTTTTTATCGCGTTCCTGTGGGACTTAGTGCAATATAGAGGGTGCTATAGTTTGTATGAAATACTCAAACTACGCGAATGAAATCGCGGGGCGTCCACTAGTAGTTACTAAAGAAAACCGCATAAAATCTGTTGCGTGGATTTAAAGATCTAAGTATACATAGGTACAGAGAGCACGTGGCTACTTTGTTTTATACTGCGTATATTGCATTGTACACTACAATTTATGAAATTATTACCGACCGATTTTCATATTTTCACTCGCTTCATATTCAAAACTCGTTATAAAATGTGACAAAATATAAAGCACATAAACGCCGCTACACAGAGCTTACTAATAAAGCGGTGCATGAATAAAGCAAAACTAAAACATTGTCTAATTAACCAACCCACACAAATGCAAAGGTGGCTATTCCCGTGAAATGTATAATAAGTATACCAAATGCACATCAAAGAGAATACCCCACTATTACTTCAACCTTGCTCTTAGATAGCATAAACAACCTTAAAATAAATAAACTCTTATGAACTTCAGTGGTCTGTCAGCGATGAAGGAATCTGTATTAGTTTATTGGACGCTCGATGAGCAAGTAATAGATCGTTTCATATTGTTTATGATGTTGTAAAATGTTCGGTTTGTTTATAATAATCTCGGCTAGTCGAGTTTGCTATTCTCTATTGATAACTATGAAGGAAGTGGTTGAAAGGTAAAGCGTCTAGTATGTTAAAGGAAAATATCATCACTTGCTGTGCCCAGCAAGGCTCATGATGTTGTACCTCCTATAGTCTGTACTAATGTTCCACCTTAATATTGCGAAATGCAATAAATAATTGAGTAGGTATTGAGTATTGAAAAAAAATAAAAAAAATCAAAACGTTTATTTTTCATCATTATAAGTGCTATAACATACAGATATACAGTAGCATAACACAAAGCTTGATGAACGTCATTTATGACTTTAAAATAAAAGTAATCGTCCCCAGTTCGAATTAATTTCTTTTACTGGCCAGAAGAACCGGGAAGAAACTGGCATCTTTTCAAATCGCCAAGGCTTACTGCTAAGTATACTTAACATAAATATGATTTAATACTAATTTAACCAATGCTTGAGCTGTTCACCAGTCAGGCATGTATCCGATGCCTGACTGGTGAACAGCTCAAGGGCACTAAATGATATTAACATTAAATAAAATAAAATTGATTCCCATCACCTGTGAATTGATTTTGCTTACCAAGCTCAAGTTGTGGGAACAGCGATAAGCCAAATTTTTATCACGTTCATTATCTCGATGTACGGAAAATAAGACATGAAGCGCCACGCGATATTTTTAGAATAATTCAAAATACTTACTATTTCAAGTTAATTATTATTTCCTGTCTGTAGTTATTTGACTGGCCACAGCAGTTAATTTTAGCCAACGCTTTCATTAATATGACAATTTTGTCAGAGTTCCTATTATGACCATCTCCCAGTTCCATAATCAGACCCTGATCATATCTAACACTTGTGGTTGTGTTATTTAATTACCGCGTTCCTATGTCCATGTTCCAACTGAATCATCAGGCTAGCGCCATGTCATAATAATTTTGTATCCGATTTACACATGCATGCAACATTTTATTTAAAAGGGAACTGTGGATTGGTTAATAAGGGTCAAAATAGAGTAAAGAAGTCAGGAACAAACAAACAGTGGAGTGGGGTTCCGTGTTTCCTACTTTTTTACGGCTAATAAGTACCGACAGTTTCCATAATTTCCGCAATAACGTTTTTTTTTTCAATACATCTTACAAAGCTCAACTATAAATAAATAAACTACGGTTTTTTTTTCTGAAATGTCAATATACTTGATTATGGGTAATACTAGAAAGCGTCAGGGCTCATCATCCGAGATTTTTTTTTTAAGAACTCACTGAACATTCTTTTAACCGCCATCCTACCTGATGTTAAGCAGCCATGTGGTCTACGATGGAGCACACTTGTTCATTAGGTACCTATTCACCCGAGACTTGAAGACCTATATACTGTACAGCGCAGGAAACACAGACTCCGGCAAGCCATTCCACATACTGGCGGTTCGCACTATGAAAGTAGACGCAAAACGTTTGGTTCGCGTAAATGGTAAATCCACCTTGTATGGATGACGATAAGCCGTTCTCCTGGTTGTCCTATTGTAAAAACGCGATGGGGATATTAGGTTATGCAACTCCGTAGCACAGTCTCCGAAATGCACCCGATAGAAGACAGATAGGCTCGCAACTTTGCGGCGATGCTCTAGGCTTTGTAGCCGAGAATCAAACAGCTTGTTGTGACCTATGAGCCTTCTAGCACGCCTCTCTAATAGTAATAATAAAAATGGACAAATGTAGGTACTTCATCGTAAACCACACCGCTACTTAACAATCAGGTAGCACGGTGGTAAAACGCTTGTTTATAGTATTAAAAAAAACGAATTAAACCGTATTAAAAAGTGATTCAATAAGCATATATTGTGAACCCATATAAATGAAAAGTACATTTTGTATGAAATGTACTTTACATGACACAATAAAGACAACTGAATACGTCACGCCTGTCTCCCAGTTTCATCAATCAGAAAATAGGAACGAACACGTTCTATGCAACGGCTTGTCTCTATTTAGGTCGATGTATTATGACGTTATAATTTCCATGCAATGTTATCTAGAGCTAAACGAGTTATAAATTACTATAGTGTATATCAATACTAAAAAAATACACTTCACGCCTTTTAATCCCAAAGCGGGGTAGGCACTTGCTAAAGCCAATGCCCACGGTTCACCAAGCGTATTTAACTCAACGTGACATGGGATGATCCTATCGTCGTTATAGGCTTCACACACTTTGTGGTGTGCCGGTTTCATCACGGTGTTGTCCTTCACCGTACAAGCGTTGCGTTACGTACATAGGCTCTGAAAAAGAGTCCCTTTAGTACACGTCCAGAAGCCGGACTCGATCCCGCGACCCCCCAGTTTACAAGTCAGTTATCCGACCAACTGGACCACAGGCGCTTACGTATGTTTATATCTTTTAAAACCTACGGATTTTGATGCGGTTTTCTTTAATAGATGGAGTGATTCTATATTTAAGCATAAAACATACATATTATAGCAGAAAAACACTGTTAATAACGTACAACAACAACATACAACAACGTTTGCCGGGTCAGCTAGTATAAAACAAAGTCGCCCTTCTATTGTAAAAATCCTTTCCTCCATTATTTCCAGATGAGCAAACTACCGAAGCATTCCTTTCTCTAACATTGTTAAGCATAGCGTTCTCGTAGAATATTGTTCCTCACTCTATCCCGCAAAATTAAGCAGAGTTCACATTTTGTCTGATCTGAATTCAGTATGTTATATTATGTGTTTTGTCGTGATCTATCACAAAGATATTGGTATATTTAACATGATTGTGTTCACATTTATCGGATGTCGCGACGGAATCTGTCAAATTACTCGTATATGATACCAATACCTCTGTGGTTCATCGCAATAGAACACCATCATCAGCCAAATGTGTACGCGCTTTAAGCCGTATTTAAACAATTTTCAAACTATCATAAATTTATGATATCGCTGATGGATTCAACTACGATCTTCCGTGAAATTTATAAACAAAAGCTCCGCCAGAGGTCATGAGCTGAGTCAAGTTTAAGGTAAACCAGCGCTCGTGATATATCGCCTATGATGTTTATGAAATGGATTAATGTTTAGAAAAACTGAGTTTTTTTTTCACCAATAATAGAACTCAGATTTTAAAGTATTGCTTCGAAAATTACGTGGTGTGTGAGGTCCATTAAAGGGTTAAACTAACGCTACACATGCTAAACATGCTGCTAATAGAATATTATTGAATATTGTTGCTAATTATAAAATATTGTTTTTAATACAATAGTTTTAAGATAAATTTTATGCAGAAATGTGAAATAAATAATTATAAAAAAATCATAAACCATCTAACCACAGAAATAAAAAAGGTCACAACAAAAGTTTTCAAAGAACCTAAACCCGGAGAAGACCAAAAACATTTCAAATAGTCCAGCGGCGGCGGCGCAATCCGAAATTGCCTGATACCTTACAAATCCCCCGACATCCACCTATACGGGGGGGTGGTCGCACATCGGCGACGTAATCCGATCTGACACGGGCTGATCCTACTTACAGAGGTTCCGACCCAGAGGATTCGCCGTTGTGACAATCTATAAGCACCGAAATAAGCCTTGTACTTCCCCACTAATACCCTATTTTGAAATAATAACCAGTACAAACTGTACTTGTTATTATGCGCTTGAGAATAGTTTGTCCCTTTTACACAGACACGGTTAGAGTGAGACAAAAGTTACTTGTGCATTGCCGTGCTTGAGAGGAGTTTGAGAATAGACGTCTAAGGCTCGTGTTCTGAAATAGTAATCAGTACTCAAATATTGCTTGTACATAGTTTGTCTTTTTTACACAAAGACGATTAGAGCGGGACAAAAGTTACTTAATAGAGATCTGAGCCTGAGATGAGTTTCAGAATAGGGATTTAAGTATCGACATGGGGCTGATGTGTGTTATCGAAAGTTGTTTGGAAGGAATATTAGTGCTTATTATCAATACATAGTATAAAACAAATTCGCCCCCTCTATGTATCTTTAAAATTACGCAACGATGCGGTTTTCTCTAAAAAAAAATAAGGGTTTCTAGAGGAAGGTTCATAATATGTACAATACATGCTTATAATAGCAGAAAAAATACTGTTAATAATGTCCATAAATTGGTTACTTTATTATTAAACACGAAATATATAAAAATCATTCCTTACGTTCATTTCTCAGACTCAATCAGGTTAGGCAGGTTAACTTTCAACAATATTTTTTGCGGAACATTAAAAACTACAATAAGGGACACGTATTTTTTTTATTCCATTTTAATAGTAGTTTAAATTCATAATTTTTACGTAGAAAATTGCCTTGCGTAAGCGTCGTTGCGTAAGTATCATTTTCTTGTCAAAAATAATTAATACTTTAATGCATTGAGAAGAACTATTTATTATACTGTTGCTGCTATAACAGCAGATAATTTCAATACATTTGAATTAATCTTAAACCAAAAACAACCAGACTTGAACTAAACTGACGTTTAGAATAAAACGAGACAACGATATCAAAAACATGCAGGAGTGAAAGAATAAGAAAAAACATCTTCGGTACTTTAGTGCGTATCAGGGCAAATCTGAATACATACTGGCAACTTAGTAGTAAAAGTGACAGTTTGGATCCAGAAGTACATCATTTTCCATACATTTTGGTGGGAAAGAGACAGACTAAAGGTGGTTCGCGGCTTACAAGTCTAGTTGTGTTTGGTTTGAGGAATTAATATATATATATCTTTTTTTTAATAAACCCTGAACATGGACGATAAAATGAGACCCGTTCCAGTGTCTCTGTATTTTTTCTGACAGATTTTCGTGCGGAGAACTGTCATTACTGTCATAATTTCCAAACAAAGTTTAAAAAACGTCAAAGAAAATTCCCCATTGTTCGTTTCGGTGCATTGACACCTTTTGTTGACGAGGGGGAATTCCTCACGGACACCCCGCCGCTATGGGGTCAGCGACGGGGTCGAACTAGTCTGACACTAGTCAGACTTCTACCAACTAAAACCCCCCGATGGCCTTAATTTGTCGCTGGTACTGAGTGGATCCTGGGCACACAGAGGACATCCTTTGCACCTGCTGAAAAGGACATATTACGTAGTTCAGCCACAGTAAACTTTGACTTCCTATGAAAATTTTCTTATCACACTGTATAGCAGTGTATCAGAAAATTACTTACTGCAATAAAATAACAACGCCGAAATTGGCGCTCGCATCGATCAAGCCCACACCAATTAATGTCCGTTTGGTGGAGTCAGATGTACGTGAAATGGAAAAGGATATTATTAATGAAACTACTTAATTATTTATTACTAGCTGTGCCGGAAAACATGTGTTTTGCCACGGAGAGTCGCATTTGTACCCCGTGTATTAGAAAAGTAGCTGTACTGCCATTGCGACATAAACATAGACATTTTTTTTAAAAGAGAGACACTATAAGACCTGTGTTTTTGATAAATTTCAGCTTGTCAACATCTCTACGAATACCTGAATATTTTCTGGTATCGCTACTCTACTAATCGGAGTCCAATGACCATGTGAAAATGTCAAATATATTCACTATTTATCATCCAAGGAAGTATTAATTTGCTGTTTCAATGTTTGTATACAAGTTGCAACAAATTCGCACTGTCTAAATAGACCTTTACTTGGTTATTGCAGTTTCTAAAATGACTATATTTCTTACTGGAATTGCTAGGAATTCTTTTCCATTAAATGTTTTACAGTACACCTACCTAGATACTAATTATTTACGACTCTTGGCACAAATCTCCGCTCAGACAAAAGGTAAGTAAATTTTTGTTATTCGTAGCGGAGCCGTAAAATTTGGTGCCTACTTACTGAAATTCTTCATTTTATTCGTTTTTAACTGTGTCGTTTTAAACGGTACAGGTATTTTTGCGACTTTAATTTTTCTTATTTATTAATATGATATGTTTTTGTGTTCTTAAAGACTCAAGAGCATAAAATACGGTACCCAACATTTTTTAAATTTTAACCGACACAACAAATGCGCTAAAACCGCTCTGAAAATATTCATACATATGTACATACACTTCACGGCCGTCTTCCAGAAGGGTAGACGGAGAAAACAGATCTCCTTTTGTCACGGTCCTGACATACCCCTTTCGCTGCATCATTCATACATCTTTCATTACATTAATTACTATGTAAACATTATATGCAATGTAGGTATATAGTTTCCAAGCTATCCTCGGAACTATCGCATTTAAAAACGAAATAAATTGAGTTTTTTTTTTTAAATACTGTGTGTGTCAATAATATGTGACGGATTTAGGCATAAGTCATTTTAATCATCACAAAAAAGTTGTAGATTTATACCGATATTTGCAAGTAATCGGTATAAGTAACAAGTTTATTAAATACTAACTGACCCAGCAAACGTTATTTTTCAAATATACATTATTAACCAAGTTTTAGAACAATAACATTGTTTTTTCATATTAACTTCTAGCCCCCTTTTAACCCCTTACGGGAAGAATTTTGAAAAATACATTCTTATCTCATGTAAACATCATAAAAGCGGGCCGATGCCGTTGATGAGTCAATGATGAATGCATCAGTCAGGACTTTGAGTGTTATATAATATAGAGGTACATATAGATTTAAATTGGATCCGTTGGTGTAGTAGTCAGCATGTCTGCCTCTATTCCATAGGGTCGTGGGTTCATTTCCCAGGTGATGAGCTTTTAAGTAATTGTCGAATGTAACTGGGTGTATTATATACGTATGTATTTATAAGAAATGTATTTAAGTAAATATATTTCGTTGTCTGAATTCCATAACACAAGTTTAAGTAATAAATGGAAAAAAATGGAAGAGACTTCTCCCGTACCTAGTATGGTACACACACTCACGATCTGAACAGTGGTACTTCCTAAACAAATTCAGCAAGTATATTTAAGTAACTCTACGTAGGTAATACACTCGTGAACAAAAGTTCCGGATCATCATCATCAGCCGCATAACGTCCCTCCCCCAATGAGATCCGTCATTTGGGGTGAAATGCCAGTAATCGGCACGCTTTGCAGGCTGGTTGGCGATCGCAGTGGTGTTGTGGTTTAACTCACAGAGAGCGCTGCTGCCCGTTCTCTGGAGAGCTCCCTCGGTCGCCTCTTACGACCCCCATGACGGGAAAAGTTGGGCTGGGGTGGTGACACATGTATTCTATTCGCCGTCACCACACGGCTATATAAAATGACGAAAAAGAAAGTCATCAAGTACTGTTGTCTTGTGTTCGATATGACTACTTTCATAATTATATAATTTATTTTTGAGCAGTTGGTGAGGCCATTGCATCGCCAGGTTGAATAATGAAATTAGTACTCTGTACATGTGGAAAGGAATCTGGCCAATCTGCTATACCAGCGTAAGGTTGAAAGTATGAATGTCATTAGACAATAAGGTTCATTTTTACTTGTCGCAATATAACAACTTTACCTTATCGATGTTTTAGCCACACAGGAAGTGGCTTCAAAATTCGTGGACCATTCTCTTGGCCGAAGATAGGTACATACGATCCATTGCGTCTTTCTCTTCAACACACACGACTTTGAGGTTCAGTAGTAGTATTATCCTCCTATGGTTTCTTAGCGAAAAATGATTCCTGCAATGGCTGTAGTTTTCCGATATGCTGTAATATGTTACTTACTACCCCTATGTTAGTAAGTAGGTACAATTTGTATGTTTCATGGAACAATCAGGAGCGTACGAATAGGTACACCTATACGGTCTGCCTAATGGAATGGAACGGACTCGTGAAAAAAAAACCTAATACCATGCACATCTTGGAATCGGAAAACGAGCTTCATATGCTTAAGTTCTCATACAGTTTACGGGTCAAAATACCTTGGGTGACATTACCTTAGTTTGTCCTAAACGCCGCCGCCGCTACCTATGTGAAAGCCGTATTCAGTACGGTAACTTCAATTTGGGTAGAAAGCTTTTTGTCCTGAGCGAATTCAGTTCGCGAATCCTTTTCGGCTTAGCCCACGTTCCCGCGTGACATTCTGAAGTGTCCAATTTTCTAAAAAAAAAATCTCAAATAAAGCTACGCCTAGGTGTACCTTCTATTTTAGCGTGGAAAAAAATAGACGTGATTTACTTACCGGTGCACGCTCTGTGCTTTTTAACTTTTATAAAACAAAGCTTTGATTTTACGTTTTGTCCTATTATTTTTAGTGTAGTTCCCGCTATATACTACCGAGTAGGACGAATTGGTTTATGGAAACTTGAAAAGCAGCTTTATCGGTTTCGGTTCTTTTTGATCCATTAACGCCCAGAAGAATACTTACTATTTAATTGATTTTTACTTTTATTACTACATAATAGAGTTTAAAATAACTTGTCAGTCTCAAGGTACAGTGCAGTGGGTTAAGCGACGAATCACTATCTACTAAAGAAAAACGCATCAAAATCCGTTGCATAGTCCTTACATATACATACCCTTAGCTGCATAGTGATGTAATACTACATCAGTATAATTTTCCTCTAGATTTTTTTTTCTACAGATTTTTTTAATTCTAAATTATTGTCAAAGGTACAAACATAATACGTATGAACGCAGTTTTGACTTTACACCACTTTTTTATTCCCATGATTTAAGGATAGGTTTTTATTCAGACAAAAAAAAAATCATGCAGTTAAGGGTTAAAGAATACGCATACGTAGCGAAAGACAGCAGGAGGCGACATTGTTTTTATACTACGTAATTATATCTGGATACGTTATTTCTTACACAGTAAGCATTATTGTATTCCATTTAAAAAGTCAAGTTTGCAGAAAATAAAAACAGAAGTGGGCGGAAACGCCACTGTCATACAGGACAGTAGCATTTAGTACAGTGAGAGTCCCACCCAACGATTACAATTTACAGTTACTTAATACAAGGGCGTATCTACAACTAATCCTGGTGGATAATCAAAGGGCAGGCATATTTGAAATCCTTACTTGAGATTCATGAGTCAGCGTACATTTTATGCACTTATCGGGAAGTAATACCTCGCAGTAAAATAAAATAAAACAGTGAATAAATAAACAGCACTTTTAATCATAAAGTGAGGTGTCTTTTCCCGGCATTTGCTGAGCAAGTTCCTCTAATCTTGTGTTTTTCAAACCGAAATGCTAGGTGGTAGGGCCGTCGCCGTGGTTTAGTTGGTTCGCTCACCCACCTTTTGTTACGTGTACTTTCTTACGAATGTTTTCCTCAACAGTAATTACGTTGAGTAGCGTACACAAAACAGGCTTTGAAAAATATACTCTGGTTAATCAGATGCATACATTATACATAGCAAAAAGTTATGCACTGTTTTGTCCTTTTCAAGCCTTGTAAATAATGACAGTCAGGAAGAGATTATAATTTACTCGATCCAACTATTTTACTAACAAGAGAGTCTATTCGCGATGCTTTCGCCTTTCACTACTAAACAGCAAATTAAAAAGTTCTTCGTCGGTTCTATCAAAACAACTTCCGATGTTTTAATTAAAATCTCTATTATCAGTACCACTTCGCGAAAATAAGTAAAAACGTCGTGTAATGAAAATTTACAAGACAGAAGTTTATATAGCGATTAATGAGCGAATAAAAAAAAACAAAAAAATGTATTTACAAAGCTAGAAAAGATTGAATTGATTAATACTTTATTATTATTTTCACAGCTAAAGACCGCACAAGTACGCATTGAACGTAGCCCAAACGGCTAAACTTAGGCGCTTGAAATTTGGAACGGACGTAGCTTAGGTACCGTAGGGGTACACTAAGAAAGGAATTCTAGAAATTCTCACAGGAACGGGAATTAACGGGAAAATACTTTTGTATGAAAAATATAAACCGCTCAAGTTGGACGCTTGAAGTTTGGGATGCAGGTATTACTGAACTATGCGAATGAAATCGCGGGACATCCACTAGTATTTTATAAAACTGGACCGAAATTGAAAATTTTTGCTAGACTTAGCGGTTACACTACCATGTCCCCAAATATTTTAGTAATTCCTTGATAATACACCAAACTCTACTTATATTCCAAATTTGAAGCTTCTAGGTCTGATTATCTCATGTACCGTTGTTTTAATATGTGTAAAAAACAACAAGTAAACATAATGGTACTTTATTTTTCACCTAACTAGACCGCGATAGTACTACGTCACTTCGCTCGCTCAAACTGTGCTGAAGCTAAAGAAATTAAAAATAAACAGCTCACGTAGGTACTCTTTTCAGGCTAACTGAGAGATGCAACTACGTTATAAGCTGACCTCCTTTGACTATAACCTCACATTCGACAAAAGCTCTGGCAAATAAATAAACTGTAGACACTTCTTGCTGTGCTCATGACTGTATTCTGAGTCACTGTTTACGAAATGCAAGACTAGACTAGCTCGAACGGATACAGACTGTAGATTGAGTTATAGTTCAGCGTAAATTTGTATAAAAATTGTACAGTAAGTGAAAACGAAAATGAAGGGAGTCAGTGGATAAAATCTATATTATAATGGATAGTAGTGTATATAATAGATCATATCAAGAGAGAAGCGTGTAACTGCGTCGAAACGTCGAGTAAAATAACAAAGGTAAGCTCGAGCTTGTCTTTGATTATTTTCGCGCCTCAATACACGGTGAACAATATTGAGTTATAATGTCTGTGCACATTTCATTAAAATATAATATGTCAAGAGATAATAGACGAAGAGAATGCGAGGAAGAAGGTAAATTAAACTTTTGATTTAAAATATAAGTCATCAAGCTTTGTGAGTATGCTGCTGTTTAACTGTATTTTATAACGATGAAATACACACACACATTTTAACGTCTGCCACCCAGAAGGGTAGGCCGAGCCTTCGAGCGAATCTTAATTTGTCACGGTCCTGATATACTTCTTTCGTTTCCTCTACCTTCGTAATATTTTTCATACATGACCTCCGATTTCGAGTACCTTTCACGCCACCTTCCGCCAGGACATCATCTTCTGCTTCTGCTTCTTCTCTCTTTTGCTTCTTTCTTATTCTTCATATAAAACAGAAAACATGTCAGCTCTTATTGACGAGCTGACATGTTTGTCCATGCATTATCATCATATAATATGTAGGTAATCATCAACCCTGTAGTATGCCTTACTTAATAACTGTTTCTTTACAATTGACTCAAAATTGTCCCTCAATCATCAATCAAAAACAAGTTTGGCTAAAAACATCCTCTGTCAACATACGTGCTCCGCCTCTCCACGAGGCAACCCCGAGTTCGTTAACCCTGCGGTAACTACGCAACAAGTTACTACAGGATCAACAAGCTTGTGTAAAAATAGTACTCAATGTACAAAATTTCCTTCAATTTCATGTAGTGCGCGGACTACCCTTGTAAGAGATACTGTCAAATATTTGCTTGACAAAGTCATGTTTTCTTCGTTTATACCTTGAACCCAGAACCGACGAAAATATTTTAAAACCGAGAGGATCCATTTGGAGGATGCGAAAAGCCGAAAATTGATGAGGCCTATGTCCAGCAGTGGACCAATATGGGCTGATTATGATGATGTTGCTTCCACTTAATTAAAAAAATACACATCACGCCTTTTAATCCCAAAGCGGGGTAGGTAGAGGCTAAAGCAAATGCCCACGGTTCACCAAGCGTGACAACCAATATAATTAACATAAATGTTAATTGCGTTGTCCTAAGATACTTTACTCCAGTGTACGTCGCGTACGGGCATTTATTGTAACCAGGCCTATAAGATCATATTTAAACGAACGATTTAGTTCATATAGGAGTATCGTAAAATAGCCATGATGATATTATAATGGCGTTCATATATTTTCAATTAATAGTTCAATAGCAAAATGTACAAACAACTAAG
>SJJU01003985.1:0-33357 GCA_012932125.1 Conopomorpha cramerella
GTGGCGTGCACACCATATAGGCAAAAAGACACTGCCTACCTTAGTATTTTGGATACCCGACCTAATAATAGAGTTATTGCTAGATCTTTTTTTGTTGTACATACGACATGGGCTAACGAACGTCCTGTGTTTTGTGGGTGGGTAGATAGGTAGGTGTAGATAGGAACCTGTGTTTCGTAAGAACAAGATACCTATCATCATCATCATCATCATCAGCCCATACCTGTCCACTGCTTAGTTACACACTAGTTACCTATAGATAGGTGTCAATCCTTAGGGATTACTGCCCACCTTGTCGTCAAAGCCAGTGCACGCCACTGATATGTAGTAAACCTTTATTTTCGTCTTGCATTACGGAACCCCAGCAACACTCTCAGCCACAAAGCACTGTCACGCTCGTATTACAATGTCACAAAACGAAACAGCGCGTAAACCGTGACACAAACGGCTAAAAATATTTTATCACCAACAAGGTGGGGTCTTGTAAAAAACTGCAGCAATTTGGAGCACTTTTGTTGAGCAAACACGAGGTTATTCATTGCACGGGAGTAACTACGTTTTTTTTTTTACAAATGAGACGTCAGTTTCCTGTGTTTTTTTGTTTGGTTGTTACGTAAAGTGTGTTGGTACTTGTTGGGAACTCGATACGATTACTTTCAGGGGATGCGTGGCGGGATACTTTGGAATTGGGAATTTTATTACAACACCAACAATTATTATTTTTTTATCTAGGTAGATGTCACTAGTAGGTGTGGAGGGTGACTTTTGTCAGTTATTTTTTACTACTTTTTTAAAAAAACTTAAAAACTTCAGACACTTTTGTAACATGTAAACAAACAGAAAAAAAATAACTGTCACCTTCAATACAGACTGCTTGAATCGAGTCATTACGTTGACATTTTTCCCCCGTAATGCAGCTAGCGCCATCTCTCATAATTAAGAGAAACAAGAACCCTCAAAATTACTTATTGTAAATTTATTTCAAGACTTGGTTAGTTAGGTACCTACTTTATTTTGTAATGTTATGTCTGAAAGTTCATAGGTATTCGACTGATGATCCTATCTTTTAGGATTCAAAATTATTTAAGGTAGACCGAGGCGAATACAACTACTAAAACTAATAAAATCACAGGGCGTTCACTAGTTTATTTTATACTTCAATAGTTTGTGCATAAAAAAATATGTATTACGGAAACAATACAAATGAACGTTTGATACCATATCAGATCATAGGAGATTTTGTTCGCTTAAACAAACAGTTTTTTATTTTTCTTATCTCAATGACCAAGCGTTTGACCACCATCCTGCCTGATGTTAAGCAGCGATGTGGTTTACGATGGAGCACACTTGTTTCAGGAAGCATATACTTTACCTCATAATGAAGTTACATTGAATGTGTAGTGTGTGTGTGTGTGTGTGTGTGTGTGCGTGTTTGTGCGTGTGTATGTGTAACCATTGTTTCGTCACTTTACACGGAGAATTTAATATTTCTGGTGCTATTGTTTCACCATTGTGACAATTTCCGTGGCACTGAGTAAAGTGCTTACATCAAAATTTTGCACTGACAAAACAATGTGGACGATGAACAATGAGTTTATTAATAAGGTATACTCTCGCTTGTAGTATATTTAATTGTACCCGGAGCTAGCTATACTAATATATACGTAGTATATGTTGGAGTTGAGCCCGATATTAAACATAAAAGATACCCAAGGAAGATTGACGTCAGGAAGGCGGCCGGGCGTAAAAAAAATGCCAAATTTAACTGCAACACTCAGTGCCGGCGGAGGACCAGCGTCACGGGTAACCGTGACTTGATGCTGAGCCGGAGTCTCCTCTTCGCTGACAAGCACAGCCACACTGTGCCTGTTCATCTGTGTTTGTGTATTTTTATATTGCTTTTCTGTTTTCATCATCATCATCATCAGCCCATACCTGTCCACTGATGTGACATTTTCTGTTTTATGTGTGTGTTATTTGTGCTTGGCAGAGAAATAAATGTATTGTCTTATCTTGTCAACATGGATGTAAAAGAAACATGTTGCGCCGACCCCACCTAGTGTGGGATAAGGGCAGGAAAATGATGATGATGTTTTGAGTTGAGCCCCTCGACAATCTTCTATTTCCTAGCGTTTCAAACCAAGTTACGCAGTTCACTTTCACAAAGTACTTACTTAGGTCCTAGCATAACCGGTGGGTACATAGGGCCATGCAGATATCTCTCCATGTCCCTCTGTTCAGCGCTGCCGTCTTCGCGGCACTCCAGTCAATGCCCGCCGCCCTGAGCTCGGAGTCAACGAAGCGCCGCCACGTGTGCTTTGGTCTTTCTCGTCTCCGCTTACTGCTAGGACGCCAGTCGAAAGCCATAACCGCCGGGTTGTTCTCGCTCTCTAAAGCAAATGCCCACGGTTCACCAAGCGTATTTAACCCAACGTGACAGGTGGTGAGCCCATCGCCGTTATATGGTCATGGGTTTCATCGCGATGTTGTCCTTCACCGTGCAAGCGTTGCGTTACGTACATATGTTCTGAAAAAGAGTCCCATTGGTACACGTCCAGTAGCCGGACTGGACCGGATCACAAGTCAAGTAACCGAACAACTGAACCACAGACGCTTCTCTAAATAAAAATACTCCTGTCAACGTTCGGAATTCAATCCTGACACCCACCTCCTCCTCAGACGTTGAAGTGAGGTTGAGGGCTTGACCACACCAATAGGATTAGTGCAACAAGACAACGACCATTCGTTTCAGGTTGATAAGGTAGGTCTTTTTTTATCACTTTGAACAAGCGTTTGACCACCATCCTGCCTGATGTTAAGCAGCGATGTGGTCTACGATGGAGCACACTTGTTCATTAGGTATCTATTCACCCGCGAGTTGAAGACCTTCAGACTGTACTGCGCAGGAAACAGAGACTCCGGCAAGTCATTCTACTGGTATGGATGATGTTTTGCCGTTCTCCTGATTATCTTCTCCTGTAGTGGTCAAACGCTTGTTCATTGTGTTTTAAAAAAGAAAATAACCTGGTTTGTACCCGTACGCCGTGCTTAAGAAAAGAAGATGAGAATCAGATTAGAAGAATCATCGTTTTAATAGAAAATAACATCACTGATCCATCGTAGATCACATTGCTGCTTAGCACGAGACAGGATGGTGGTTAAATGCTTGTTCACAGTGTTTTAAAAAAAACTCCTTTAGCCAAAAAAGCACTGACTCACATTAAGGTAGGTTACCTATGTACAAAACCCAAATGTCCGGCTCATTCGCAACCTTAATGTCATTGTAACAAACACCAGAATGACATAAATCAAGTTACACTTGTCACAAACGTCACATAACTTGTAAGTTATGCGGATATGGCGTGACGCTTTACACACATACGTATATGTTTCTCAAGAAATGTAAAATGAACCTTATTGGACAAGAAATACGATCACTATTGGATTGTCGGTTCCGATGTCCGATAACTTCCTCAATTGAAGTGGAAAATGAATCTACAGTTAGGTCAGTATTCTGAAACGTGAACCAAGTACTCAGGTTTGTTTTATGCTTTGTCTCACTCTAATGGTAAGTGTCGAAAAAAGACAAATGCGCCTCAAGCATTACAGTCTTAGGCATTGATTTTTCTTTCTTCGGCCTTTAGTGGGGCTCAGTTCACATTAAGGGTCCACCAGCGATAGCCAAATGCTTTCATTGCTCCTGGTATGTATTGGATATTAAATAATTGATGGAAAAGATCCCTTTTGCTTTCGAGGTCGTGTCATCAAATTTCTATGAGGGGCTAGTTCAGTTACCCGATTACTTGAGAAGATGCGAGGGCACAATCTGCTCCATTCGTGGCGGCCATTTTATTTTATATTTTTTTATTTTATTTTTAAGTTTTGCAACTAGACTAGTGCCGCGATTCTATCCTTCATCCACCTAGGTTTTTTAGAATCCTATTTTTTTTTAAAACGTAATAGACAAGTAAGACACTACGAGACAAAGAAATGTATGTTCTTGAAAGAGAGAAAATATAATTAATTGTATTATTATTATTATTAATAGCCTACTGGATCCCACTGCAGGGCAAAGGCATCTCTTCCCTTTCTCCACTCTTCCCTATTTTGCGCTGATGTCCACCAGTTTTTGTTCTGGCGGACGATCTCGTCGCCCCATCTCTTCCTTGGGCGGCCCCGTTTTCTTTTGCCGTTCGTTGGGAGCCAGCTCGTTACTTTATATGCCCAACGATCCGGTGACATACGCATAATTAATTGTATACATGTATTAAAATAGACAGAAGTTGTCAAGGAAGAAGGGGAATCTGCCAGGATGTCGAATGACTTGCCGGAGTCTGTGTTTCCTGCGCAGTACAGTCTGAAGGTCTTTAAGTCACTGGGGTGAATAGGTACCTTATGAATCGCCGTTACACGGTTCACACACCTCTTGGTGTGCGGGTTTCTTCACGATGTTCATCGTACGAGCGTTGCGTTGCGTACAGAGGCTCTGAAAAAGAGTCCCATTGGTATACGTCCAGAAGCCGGACTCTAGATTGAACTGTACTCACTACAAAAATGCAGAAAGCCGTACTGAATTTCATTCTTATTAGCAAAGTCTTCGAATCCATTTAGTGGGTTTCATTTCAATAAAAGTAAAGTACATTAATGATATTACAGTAGTGGTAAAGGATATCCCGCGGCTTCGCTTGAGCCAATCTGAGTTTTTCGAGTCCCGTGGGAATTAACTTTTCCAATTTTCCTCCTCCCACTAACCTTCTCCGGAAACATGTGAGCAACAGATTTATCCAATTTTATTACGTCTTTTAGAAATCGGAGTAGATACATTTCTTATTATGTACAATGTCTTCTATCGGGTGCATTTCGGAGAGTGTGCTACGGAGTTGCATAACCTGATACCCTCGCGATTCTACAATGAAACAACCAGGAGGACGGCAAAACGTCATGGATTTACCATTTACCAAGCGCTTTGCGTCTACTTTAATAGTGCGCGAACCGCCTGGATGTAGAATGACTTGCCGGAGTCTGACGGAGAGTGACTTGTTTCCTGCGCAGTAGAGTCTGAAGGTCTTAAAGTCGCAGGTAAATAGGTACCCTATGAACAAGTGTGCTCAATCTTATGCCACATCGCTTAACATCAGACAGGATGGTGGTCAAACGCTTGTTCATTGAGGATAAAAAAAAAGGTCCTATATTTTAGCTTTATAAAATAACGCCACGAAAAATATTCAGACAAGTCCCAAATGCGCAACCTCCTGATTGCAGGTCAAGTACCTAACCACTAGACCTTTACGTACCTAATCGTATGAACATGAAAGAGCCCTAAAGGCATAAAAATAAGTTGTCGTCTTAGAAAACTCATACATCGACAAGTCATTAACTTAGCTTATGTTAGATAAGCATAGGTTTCCGTTATTATCGTCATTAGTGATTCATTTACATAAATTGCATGTTTATAGCGACTGTGGTCCAGTTGGTCGGATACTTGATTTGTCAGGTCGGGAGGTCGCAGGTTCGAGTCCGGCTACTGGACGTGTACCAATGGGACTCTTTTTCAAAGCCTATGTACGCAACGCCATGGGTGTCGACTGAATACCAGCGTTTCAGGTAACTGTGACACAATGCTGAGTCGAAGCCCATTTTCTTCACGTGAAGCACGGCACACGAGTAGCTATTTACTAATTCTACTGTAAAACCGACCACCTATTTCTTGTCTGTTGTTTTTATTTTATTTTGTGTTATTATTATTATTTTGTTTCGTGTTACTATGTGCTTCATGTGATCTAAATAAATGTTTTATTTATCTATCTATCAACGCAACGCTCGTACGGTGAAGGACAACATCGTGATGAAACCCGCACACCACAGGGTGTGTGAACCCTCTAACGGCGATGGGCTCACCCCCTGTCACGTTGGGTTAAATACGCTTGGTGAACCGTGGGCATTTGCTTATTAAGCAAGTGCTTTTGCCTACCCCGCTTTGCGATTAAAAGGCGTGAAGTGTATTTTTTTTATTGTACAAAACTAATTCAGCTGGTAAAATACGAGCTGCAATGCCGTTGAAATGTAGCACCATTACGATTTAGATAACTTGTGGCGTATTTCTTTTGAAAACAATACAAAGTTATCTTTAGTAGAAAATATACTAGAAGATACAAAAAAGAAAGTTTAATGTAGGTTCGTTTTTTCAGCTTTGTGCTGTAATTTAATTTTTTTTTTGCAGAAGTAAGTCCAGACTACGCCAGTAATTTCCCAGGTGAATCCTGTTGCTGCAAGTAGTTAAGATGTTTCTTTCCTCTTACCTTCGTTTATTTATGTATACTTTTTTTATAAAACTGAGCATTTTATGAAATATACTGATGGCGTAAAGACATTTTTATTAGCTACTAGCAAACCCGGCGAACTCAGTTTCGCCACCAGATGGATTCGTTTCGTTTACCCGCTTTTCTGTTGATTTTTTTCCTGAATTTTCTTTGCTATAAACCTCACGGAAGCCCGAGACCTTTCCAACGAATGCAAAACCGTGCGAAATCGGTTCGTGCGTTCTGGAGTTATAGCGTCAGGCGTTAAACCCGACTTATTTTTATATAGTAGACTAGTGGACGCGACAGAAGTTGTCCTGTCTTAACCATTAATATGCAATTAGTATAATCTCAAGGGTGGCATGTGCCCAGCAGTGGATGTATTTTTTTTCATAAGAACCTTCTGTTGTCTTTAATAAGCAAACAATGAAAGAATTAGCGAAATCGGTCCACCCGTTCCGGAGTTATGCGGTTACCAACACATTTTGCGATTCATTTTTATATAATAGACTAGCTGCCCCCGCGAACTTCGTTCCGCCTTAGAGGGGATACCTAAATTTTCTAAGTTTCCGCACAATTCTTTATTTTTTTTCTGTCATAAGAACCTTCTCCTTCCCTCGGTTCTAAGCTACATCTCTACAAACTTTAAGCTAAATTAGTTCAGCCGTTCTTGAGTTATAAGTGTAGTAACTAATACGACTTTCTCTTATATATATAGATAGCCGGTACCCGCGACTTTGTCTGCGTACTTTTAATTTGAATATTGGATATTAGATATGGATTAAAGGAACGGTATAGATTTGGATATAGCATTGAGTGGCAGAAAGTACTCAGGAAAATGTATTGGTCCCTTGTGTCCAAGAGACACAATGACCTAATTAAAATGACAATGATCTAATTTAAAACATTTTTGTATACAACGTTTGCTGTCTTGTTATTATTTGTTAAAATGTGGAGATTGTTGGGACTCGACACTCGCGAGCAGGCCACGTACAGTTGGCCATGCGAGAAACAGTTTTTTTCTAAATGGACACCTGCTACTTTAAGTGTTTGCCCTTGCGCTTTGTTAATGGTCCTTGCGAAGGCTGGTTTGAAAGGAAACTGGATTCTTTTAAACTGAAAAGGTAAATCTGTAGGGATCATGGGTATGCGGGGAATCAAAACTTCTTGGGTTTGCTGAGAGGTCTCAACAGCTCTTTGAGCTGCGTGACGCTCGGCATCTAAGACCTGGCGAGCTTGGGTCTGCTGTGAAGTCTCAGCAGCTCTTTGAGCCGCGTGATGCTCGGTATCCAAGACTTGGCGAGCTTGGGTCTGCTGAGAGGTCTGTGCAGCCCTTTGTGCAGCATGACGATCAGCGTCTAAATTATGACGGGTCTGCGTTTGCTCAAAAGTTTCAACAGCCCTTTGAGCTGCGTGACGCTCGGCATCTAAAGTCCGACGGATCTGTGAATCCTCTTCGGATTCCAGTGATCTAGCAAGTTTAGCAGCCCGAGCTCTGCTAGAGCTATTAGCTAAATTGGACTTTCGTTTGCGAGGCATCGTAAAAAACAAAAATAAAATGAATCGAACAAAACAGATATACAGATTGAGATTTGTTATCAAATAAAAACCTCTAATAACCACCTACGTAGTAAAAATTTACGCTCGCACGACGATGTGTATAAGTCACGTTTAAATTGAAAAATAAAGAAACTAAGAAATTAAATTACCAATACTTATTTACTACCAATGCATAAAAATAGTAGGAGGTAAGTAGGTTAGTTTAGTTTTACACCTACTACGACCTATTAGATTAATTAAAAAAGGGAAATAAAAGCAAATCGGTTTTTTTAAAGTAACGGAAACTATCTTACCTACTATAACTATAAACTAATAATACTATTAACTATGAACTAAAAGATCCCGAAATATTAAGCATGTATAAAATTAATTTATAGGACCTAACTAATAAAAAAATACTACCTACTTAAAAAAATACTACCTACTTAAAAAAATACGAAACAATAAAATAATTTTACTGGATCGAAAAAAGTACCTAAATCTTTGTAGCGCAAATTTCTCTAATCGCATGCGTCCGACAACGTCGTCTGCCCTCACGTATCTGCCCGTTCGGGTAGGCATAGTTATGTAGATTCGTGCGCTCCCCCACCACACGACAGCGCCGTTGCCGGCCGCCACACTTCGGCGAATGTGCGCGACGACGACCGACGACCAATGACAGCGGCGGTGATGCAGAGTATTCGTTAAAAGGATTTTTTACTTCAAAGTCAATTTTTTTTTAACTTGATACACCCAAAACTTCAAAATATCATGTTCTTAGGTTCAGTGCTTAAGATTTTGTACCTATACAAAAAGTTTGATTTTGGTTTCGTAGTTCCCGTTCCGAATCAGTTCCGTTCCGTTCGAATTTCGGAATTCCGTTTGTAGAAAAACTCTGCACATCCTAAGAGACCTACGTACCAAGTCTCATGGTTTTATCTTAAAAATGACGAACACCCATACAAACTTTTAACCCCTATTTCACCCCCACACTGGTAAAAAAGTAAAAATGCTAAAACAAACGATTTTTGTATCTTATTTAGTGCTTAAATACAAAATGTAATGTTTTTATCTTCAAAAATTACGAACTTCATACAAACTTTCAACCTTTATTTCATCCCCTCACAGTTCGAAATTTCAAAAACGCTAGAACAAATGTTTTATTATTTCTTATCAAGTGCTTAAATATAAAGTTTCATGGTTTTATCTTTTAAAATTAAGAAATCCCATACAAACTTCCATCCCCCTTTTCAACCCCTTACCACCCCTATTTTGCAATAAAAAGTAGCCTATGTTCTATCTCAGGGTCTAAAGATTGTCTGTGCCAAATTTCATTAAAATCGGTTGAGAGGTTTAAGCGGGAAAGCGTAACAGACAGACAGACAGACAGAGTCACTTTCGCATTTATAATATTAGTAAGGATGAAGACGGCGAACGGTTTTATATACGCTTGGTGTACTGTGGGAATTTGCATAGCAAGCGTCTCTGACTACCCCGCTTTAGAATTAAACGGCGTCAAGTATATTTAACTAGCTTTCCGCCCGCAGCATTGCCCGCGTGGACTTCGGTTATATTGCGGTATAAAGGACAACTATAAGAAAACTTATCATTCCTACGGAAAAATCTAAATTTCCCTCGGGAATATCAATTTTTTCCGGGATCAAAAGTACCCTATTATTTAATCCGGACTTCTAACTTTAAGTATGCAAAATTTCAAAGCAATCGGTTCAGCAGTTACGGCGTGAAAGCGGAATAAACAAACTCACTTTCCGATTTATAATATTGGTAAGGATTATAGAGACGGCAAATGGGTATGGGCGCCGGCTTGCGGCCGTCTAGCGACAATATAACAAAATAGGTATACATTTTTGTTTTTGTTAACTATAGGCTACATTTATAAATTGAATTGTATAAGCATTGATGCGCATGCCTGGTGCCAATAAACTGCTACGCAGTTTGGCATCTCAAAGATACAACTGTATGTAATTTATAAGTGAATAAATCTATCTATCTATCTAGTATCGGGACTTCCATTGACTAAAATCCTTGGGACAGCTTTCAGATGTCGCTGAATTGACGCAGCCTGAGAACCATGGAAAGTTTTCCAGGCACAGCTCAAGAAGCCACCAGAACCTAAGGGCTTCTCATCATGGTGGATAGCGACTTGTTTAACCCGGCAGTAGGTTTTTTTGGAATATAATAAGTTGAGCGCCTAAAAATACTAAGTTGAGCAACAAAATTACTAATTGAGCAGCAAAGTATTTATTAGGTGACGAAATCAGTAATTTTGTGGCTAAGTCAGTATTTTGGTTAGGTTAGGTTAGACTTTTTTGATGCACGTTTAAATACTATTCGGTTTTTTTTAAGGTAATCGACTATGCGGCTTTACAGCCTATTTCTGGAGCCAAGGCTCCGGTGTCCCTTTTTAGGACGCCTCGTGCGTCATTCATGAGACAACGTAATCTAATATTTGAGTACAGGAACTGAGTAATATTAGAAAACAAATAAGCATTTTACAAAAGAGCGCCACTAACCCGTGGTGTAACCTGTTTATGACAGATACATTTATGTAACAGGCAACAGTGCCCTGCGGCGTTATACATAAAAAAAAATCTTTCAAAAATATCTTTATTCGTCATTGAGTTTTTACAAAGTGTTTAGACATATACATAGAGTTTTGCACTTGATGTAAGAAAATATGGATAATTCAAAGATTACCCTTCTTTGTGCCTCCAATCAGCCCTTGACTCTACATCCGTTAAAAAAAGGATCATTTTAAAGCGGATTCAAAAAAGGAGTATTTCTCAATTCGACTTCATGTATTTTTTTTATGTTTCGCGAATAACTCCGTCCTTTATTATATATAGTTAGGATTTTTAAGGTGATCCCATGATAAGAGAATCGGCAAACCCGATGAATCCAGGAGAACTTTAAAGAAATCTATATTATATACTATATAATACTATATTATATTATTTCTATGGAAGGGCTTTCAACTATTACTACGCAATGACAATGAATAAATCCAGGGTCAAACGTTAAAAGCAGCCGGATTACACTTGGGTACGCCATGTTTTTCACATGGTTACATGTTTCATAGCCACATCCACACAATCTGCACGTTTTCGCGGAACAAAATAAATCACTGAATATAGTGTTCTACAATAAGTGTTCCGTGGGTATGAGGAAATTGTACATACAACTGTGACCGGATTTTTCCGTGAAGTGTTATTGTCACAAAAAATTCAAGAACATTAAAACAACATCAGTTCCACAAGGTACTTTGTCATGGGGAGAATAAATGTCATGAAACCGGCAAATCTCGTACTTAACCAGTTATTTTCTTACGTCTATTGTTTCTAGATCTTCATGTCCAGAAAGTAAAGCAGCAAGGATCCCAACCAGGTGAGAACCCGCGTCCTCTTGTTGCCGTTCTATTTGTTTATGAAAATCCCGCCTAATCCTTATTTGGCCAGAGTCGCGAGCGCAAACATCCATCACGGGAGACGCGGCAAAAATGAATATGTAACAGTTTTGGATTGTACACACAGACCAACTATTCAGTTGTAGACTAGAAATGGGATCGCAGTTCGTGAAACCTGCTGCGGAAAGACTGCTATATTCTTTTGCGTCAATGATGACTCAAGATCCGGTTACAACGCCAGTGCTAAAGCAATGAAGAAATAATAAAAAATACGCTTCACTCTTTTTTTTCCCAAAGCGGAGTATAGTTCGTACGCGAAACGAGACCCTCCTTTTAGAAAAAAATAAACCAACGTATTGGTTGTGGGCTAGCAAAACCGAAATAATTCCTTCTTTTCCTACGTGAAGTTTAAGAGTACAGTATCTCAATGTTTAGTAATATGATGTACGTAGAGCGTCTGTGGTCCAGTTGGTCCGATACTTGACTTGCAATCGGGAGGTCTCGGGTTCGAGTCCGGCTACTGGACGTATACTAATTGGACTCTTTTTCAGAGCCTATGTACGCAACGCAACGCTTGTACGGTGAAGGATACTATCGTGATGAAACCCACACACCAGAAGGTATGTGAACCCTATAACGGCGATGGGCTCATTCTCTGTCACGTTGGGTTAAATTCACTTGGTGAACCGTGGGCATTTGCTTAGCAAGTGCCTCTGCCTACTGCTATGAATAGATATCTGTACTTTCCTCTAGTAACTATTTTAAACCACTTCAGTTTTTTCTGTAAACAATATTTATGTTAACGTCTTGTTAATATAGAGGTACATTGAACTGCTCTCAATATATGGAAGAACACAGTACTTAATTATCAAATTCGTATCGGTCACTATACTCAGAGGCCAAATACTAACGGAAACTAAAATATGAAATTATTTATGAAATATATTAATAGAAATATTACCTTCAGAAGGAGAACTATTATAATATGCATATGTTTGTTGTTGTTGTGTTCCTATGGGGCCCCAGAGATGCAAAGGGCCTTGACAAGATCCCGCCACGCCTTCCTGTCCTCAGCAATGCTCCTGGCCTCGCTCCAGCTCACTCCCTCAAGGATATATTAAACAATAATATGATAGTTAAGTAAATATATCTCGCTGTCTGATTTCCATAAGACAAGTGCTTTAGCTAACATGGGATGAAGGCAATGTGTGTGTTGTTGTAAGATATTTATTTATTTGTGATTCTATTATTTCGCATTTAAATCGCGTGAAATGTGAATAAATGAGAATGGGGAAATTCAAACTCCTTTTTTTTTCAAACACAATGAACAAGTGTTTGACCACCATCCTGGCTGATTTTAATCAGCGATGTGGTCTACGTTGGAGCACACTTATTCATTACCTACCAGGTGCCTATTTACCCGAGACTTGAAGACCTTCGGACTGTATTGCGCAGAAAACACAGACTCCGGCAAGTCATCCACATCCTGGCGGTTCGCACTATGAATGTAGATGCAAACCGTTTGGTTTGCGTTCCTAAATAGTAAATCCATCTGGTATTGGGGACGTTTTGCCGTTCTCCTGGCTGTCCTATTGTAAAAACGCGATGGGGGTATTAGGTTATGCAACTCGGAAGACAGAAAAAATGTGTTTAAGCAAAATAAAATTACGCTCTCTGTGATGGGGGTCGCGTTTTTGTAACCTTGTCATTGTTTCGTAGTATAAATTGTCAGTATTAATTTATGTAAGACTAGTGGGTGGACGCTCTGTGATTATTTCTCTTGTTATATTACTAGAAAGTTTTCAAAAATTAAAATTAGCAGTGTGGTGAGGGCGAATAGAATACATGTGTCGCCAACCCAGCCCAACGTTTTCCATCGTGGGGGTCGTTTGAGGCGACCGAGAGAACCCTCCAAAGGACGGGCACGAGCGCTCTCCATGAGTTAAACCAGAACACCCCTGCGATCACCACCCCGCGAGGCGATTATTGCCATTTTTTTCTCCAAATGACGGAAGCAGTGAACGTGATATGTGGCTGATGACTTCAATAATCCGTTTTCTACTTTTTTTCAGGAGAACACTCAAACATCCATACATTAAAATCTTCGCATTTATAAACTGTATACAATATTGTTCACCAGGTATATACGCGCGGATATAATCAAAGACAAGCTCGAGCTTACCTTTGTTATTTTACTCGACGTTTCGACGCAGTTGCATGCGTCGTGGTCACGAGTGGAATGGAGTGCGGCGGCTGCGACGTTCGCTAGTCTGATACGATTCTGCAACTACCCTCAAAGAGTCGGTGTTTCGGCACACAACACTGATGACATCGGCTGTACAACGCGATCTTTTTTCTGCGCGAGCTTGTGATCATTCATTAAAAAATACTATAATAAATGATCGTCAGTTATTAAAAGTTAAAAAACGGGAATTATAGCGGGGAAATTAACCAAAAATAAGCATTCAGCTTACCTTCGTTGTTTGCCCGACGTTTCGACACAGTTACATATAATTAATACGGGTAAAAAATAGTATAGTTTATTATTGTAAATAGCGTTAATAATTAATTGTCATACAATTATATTAACGTTCACAAAAGTAGGATTTAGTTGTAATTAAGTTTATAATTAAGTACCTCACACATGGTGAGTGTACTACTAACCATACTGTTGCTTTTGCCCTCACAGGGTTCATGTTTGATACTTTGCTATTTATTTAAAAACTTTTTGAACTGTAACATGAGTGCAATAATGAATTTAATTGAATTGAATATGTCGTGGTCGCGAGCGGACCACGGCACATGTAACAAGATTAGCTGAATGCTTATCTGTGCTTAATTTCCGAGCTATAATACCCGTTTTAAACTTATAATATCATGTTAATGCGCGTTTCCATAAAAAAATGACAATCAGTTATCCAATGCAGCAAATTGCACCTGTTTGTGTTCTGAAAGCGAAATTTTCATGATACTAGTTCACCCGTTGCACCTCTATTGTGTTAGTTGTTCATAGATTGGGCCGAAATAATATATGGAGTATGAGAGATAGCAACTATCTCTGGTTTAGACAATGGATGCTTTGTTACCAAGTGGGTGTGCGCCGTTGTTTTTATGCCCGGAGCGCGCTGACCGATATAGGTTTCTAGTTGATTGAAGTGTTGTGCTAACTAACCTGGGTACGTCAAGTTATGCTCGTGGAATGGGCGTTCTATGTTCTGTGTTTTTTTTTTTACAGAAAAAAAATATGGCATGCGACTGGAAAAATACAAATATGGGAATTGTGAAAATATTTATGTAGAGATGGAAGTTTCGTTCTGTGAAGAGATGCTTTGTTTACTGGTGCGTGTGGTAAGAGATTACATTTGTTTGATAATGAGCAGATATCTGTAACAAAATATGCTTAGGTGTTTATCACATAGGGTTACAGGGTATTTAATGGCGTGAAAGGAGTCACTTAAACATGAATGAAAGCTGGGTTCGTTTACATTGTTTTCTTTTACATTCGAGATTTACGCTAAAACAAATTTATCACTACTCAAGTATTGATGGAGCATTAATTTGTTTTGATTAGATCGAGACGAGTTTTTCTTGAGCGATAAAGACTAGGTTTGATGGATACTCGTATCCTAACACGAGTATCAGAGTTTTATGATCTTATCTACTATAGCTGATCCGGCGAACTTTGTTCCGCCAACAATTTTTTTTTATTAATAGTTTTAATTTGTCTGCTTAACTTGTGTATATGGTACAATTATTGCTTTGTTGGCAAGAGAGATCAAGGGGAGAATCAGTTATAAAAAATATTGTACTTATTATAATTATACACACCAAACCTAAAAATTAGTGCAAATAATTGTGAAATTATTAGAAACAAATAATATTTTGTCCTTAAAACAAAATGATACAGTATTTAAAAAGTATTATTACACGACGATATTATACCACAAAAACAAATAACGCTTCATACAACCGTTCCGAAACCTCTCCGCGTCGCTCGCAAGCCGCGCCACGCCTCTCCTTGCAGCGTCATGTTTTGCACATCATACGGCGCGAGTGAATTTTATATCGGTGTTATTTTAATATTGTAATATCTTCTAACATGTTCATTGAAATTAAGTGATGCCAAAGTCAATTTTGTTCACAATTAAATACTCTTAATCAATTACACATTTATTTGGATGAAAATTAATATTATTACGTTGATACAACTCTTACAAATAATGCATTAATTTTGACCAAATTTGATTACCATAAAAATGGTTCTAGTGAGTTAATCCTAAAATATAGACATATACTATCGCGGACATTTTTTTAGATCATTTTAAGAGGAATAATTCTTTCATACATATATTTTTGGTATCTTGAACCGTTTTCGCAGCGCACGCAACGGAAGCCCTCAAGGAAGAATAATTTTCCCCGTATTTTTCACATTTTCCATTATTTCTTCGCTTCTAATAGTTGCAGCGTGATGTTATATAGCCTATAACCTTCCTCTATAAATGGTCTCTTCAACACGAAAATAATCTTTCAATTCGAACCAGTAGTTCCTGAGATTAGCGCGTACAAACAAACAAACTCTTCAGCTTTATAATATTAGTATAGATTATTAAGTAGGTACTAATTTTCACGTGCGGGAGCTTTTTTCGGGATAAGTTGATAAACATTTCAGATAAGTACTATACAATACTAAGTACAAGTTTTTAGCTTTCAGAATATATCTGATAGCCTGTTATTCCTTCTCTGACTACTAAACGAAGCTTCTTGCCGACATAAATCCGAATAAAATAAACATACTAAACGAGTGAGATAGAACTATAAAGCTGTGAAGTATATTCTAGAAGAAAAAATGAATGGTGTATCCTATGGAAAGAACCCTATTTTAAGGTACACAGCGTATCCTGTGCGTACCACACAGCGTATACTACCGCGGCCCTTGACGCCGCTCCTGGGGTCATATTATTTATTCATTTTCGTCGCGTGCTCGAAACTAGATTTCGCCAATATCATTTTCCCTTTATCTAAACGCCGATATAGCAAAATTCCACTTAGAACTTCACCTTGGAAAACTACCGGGCGTAAACGTACACGGTATTCCAGCCTGCATTCCAATTTGATGGCTTGTCAAAATAGCAAATTGCGCGCCTTAGCCGTTTTCGAACACGTCTTACGTCCACGCATTACTCGTGTTTCACGAGAACTGTTATAATTTGAGCTAGAGTTTAGTACAAAGTCTACTAACAGTAGGTCCAGTTTCACGTGGCTTTGTTTCACCGAGCTTAGCCACCTTTGTATGTTCGAGATACGGTCGCGTCGATGTAAACACCTTGTTGCACATCTGAGCTGTTATTTCTCATACATTTTGTACTAGATCGTTTGCCTTTGTTACTACGGAAGTAACACACTGGACACCATAAAACCATCAGAACGTGATCCATACTTCTCTAGAAAACCTATAGATCTTGAGGCCCCATAATTTGGAAAGGAACAGAGTGGACCACGACCGCCGAAGTGCCATTTTCAAATAACAGGGCTTGAAGTTTAAACCTTCGGGATAGATGATAAAATATGAACGCTTGACAATATCCGTTCTGGGCTGGTCAAAGCGAAAATAGATCGTTTGGACATGAGCGGGGCGGAGTCATTGGCACCTCTTTCACTTGATGCAAAGATGGTCTCATTTTCTGTGGCAAACGTTTTCATCTACTCGCAAAATCGGCAACGTTTATAGGCTCAGCTGGCAACTAGCACGACCCAAATTTAATATTCCTGCATGAAATATTATATTGTGTTGTTGCAATGCACGTTATTTTTAGTCCTGTTGAGTTGTGAATATTTTTGAGAGCCATTTTTAGGGTTGGAATCTATGGAAAATTTATTGCGCCCGCTTGTAGAATGCTAATTCGCGTTGAGTTTTTTGCTGTTGAAAATTGGCGGAAAAAAAAATCGACGCATCGACAATCAACGGTTTTATGATGGAGCCTTTAAAAAAAGTGGTTCGTGTGTAATTGGAGTTGATGTTTGATAAAGTTAGAAATTAACATTGTAAGTACTGAAGTATCTAAGAGCCGCACATAAAATATTTAATACAATGTACCTATGTAATTCGTAGAGCGTCTGAGGTCCAGTTGGTCGGATACTTGACTTGTAACCGGGAGGTCGCGGTTTCGAGTCCGGCCACTGGACGTGTACCAATGGGACTCTTTTTCAGAGCCTATGTACGCAACGCAACGCTCGACGGTGAAGGACAACATCGTGATGAAACCCGCACACCACAAGGTGTGTGAACCCTATAACGGCGATGGGCTCACCCCCTGTCATGTTGGGTTAAATACGCTTGGTGAACCGTGGGCATTTGCTTTAGCAAGTACCTCTGCCTACCCCGCTTTGGGATTAAAAGGCGTGAAGTGTATTTTTTTTATGTAATTCAGGTCTGAAATCTCCAAAATGCAGTGAATTTTAGGATGACAAGGGCATTTGGCCACATTATCAGAATATAAGAAGTTAAGAATGGCAATATGGGTCTTCAGTTACAAGTTGCCAACTCATAACCTGAATAAACCTGAATAAATGGTTTGCGTCTACTTTCTTAGTGCGAACCGCAAGAATATGGAATGACTTGCCGGAGTCTGTGTTTCCTTCGCAGTACAGTCTGCAAAGCGCTCTAAGAAAGACATATTAGGCACTGCGATTGGTTGAAACAAGCTAAGTCGTAAGATATGTGACAAAGACGCCAATCACAGCGCTTATTTATTGTATGTCGTGTCTTTCTTGACGCGCTTGCTAGGCCTGTTGAATGTGTTTAAGTCGTGGGTAAATAGGTATCCGCTGAACAAGTGTGCTCCATCGTAGACCACATCGCTGCTTAACATCAGGCAGGATGGTGGTCAAACGCTTGTTCACTGTGTTATCTCCTGATCCCATAGTCGTTGCTTAATACATTATTAGTACCTATATAAATACATACCTATTGTACATAAACATATTACCGGCCACTCGGCGCCGCCGTCCAAGGCTTTGATTGAACGCTGTTTATCGAGGAGACTTGTCCTAGACGGGTGGGAGAAAACAAGGGCGAAAAATTGTTTAATTGATTACATAGTTGAGTAGTTGTTTACGTTGGTAGAATGTGTATGAGGGCTTATACATAAAATGGGCGTACCTATTGAGCATCGGCCGTATTAGCTGTAGTTTTTTAGTTTTATTAAGGGAAACCAACCAGGACTTACACTAAATCTATATACACACATCAAACGTGTCTAGGGATCAAGTACATTTTAGAAGATTGTAATCAAGAATATTTTTAACAAAAACTGAATTCATTCATAATTTACTCAAAATGTGGTGATAAGTCATTGTTACAGGCATGGGGAATTAGGTAGGAGACCAATCCAGAAGATTGGATTTGATTTAAATAAATTAGATTCTTGATCCCTAGACACTTGATGTGTGTATATAAAACAAAGACGGGTTTGTTACAACACTTATAACTCAAGAGCGATTCAACTGATTTTTCTGAAAATTTGTGGGGACGTACCTTAGAACCAGGAGAAGGACATAGAATACTTTTTATCCCGTTCCTGTGGGACACGTAGTTTGTATGAAATCCTGAAACTACGCGAATGAAATCGCGGGGCGTCCACTAGTATTATATAAACACAACACAGTACAAAAAAGGTAAGTGCAGCCTTAATAATAGGCTACCACGGAGAGCAAATAAGTTTATACAAAAACACTTTGGGTAAGTCGAGTTCTCGAGCGGAGACCGCGTCTCTGCAAACGGAGTGTAGGACGGTCTCAGGCAAGGTGGACTGATAATATGCGCAAGATGGCTGGCAGAACCTGGATGCGAGAAGTCGAAGAGGCCTGGTTACATTGGAAGGATATGGGCTTATGATGGTGACCGAGAATCTGTTGCCCAGTGGTCGACTTGCGATTGGAGGTTGTGACCACGCCTTTATACGCGGTAAAATCGGCAAACCGTGAACGCCGGTTTTCGTCGCTACAGGGGATGGAGGAGGGAATGTGTTCATAAAAGATGAAGTTATACCCATACAATCATAAAAAAAAACATGATATACGACCGAATTACGAAAAACTCCTTTATGAAAGTCGCTTAAAAATTATGTATTGTTTGTATTTTCTCGTTGTGGTATGTTATTTATTAAAACAATAATATTATTAACTCTAAAATGTGCTTTATAAGGTAGGAATAATATTATATTTCCCTTTAAAAAAATAAAAGTGAAAATATCCGGCACATCCTACGGGATAACGAGAGGGACGTGAAGCCACAAAGCTTTGTATTCACAGTGAAAAATATCTGCAGTGATTCTTCACGGGATGTACCCCGCTGGTTACAATCGATATCGATAAATTATTAGGAATCATATTTGAACATTAAATTGTGGCCTATATCAGAGAACAAAAATACTAAAATTTACACGTCAGAAATAAAAAGATCACATCTTTTTATCCCAAAGCGGGGCAGGCAGAAGCATTTGCTCAAGCTCATTGAACCCAACACACAAGGTGAGCCTTTCAAGTTAGTCTTAAATATCTATAAAAATAATTGTGATTCAGAAACCGGTATCTTTTAAATTAACTGGATCTCAATGGAGGACAAAGGCCTCTCTTCCCTTTCTCCACTCTTCTCGATTCTGCGCTGTTAGTCAAAAAATAAGTTTTGGTCAGCTAAATTAGTGTCCTACAAACTACTGGCGTAACGTCAAATACTATGTATTTTACGATCACACGACCCTATGCTTAATATTGATATTCATCGGTTCTTTTTTTTTTTAAAGAAACGCGCACTGTAATTATAAATAGTTTAAACTGGGTAGTACATGTACATTTCAACCACGCGGCCAACTGCTCTGATAGGAAAGATCTTTTTCCAGGGGTTAGTAAAGATTTGTTAGAAACATAATCCCGAAGGAAAAATTTGTTACTCTAAAATTGGCCAGATTAGGTCCGACAGAATATGGCCGCTCCGACCGCATGTTGCGGTAGATAGCAAACGCTATAAAACAGTATATACACTATTACTAAGGACTTTTGATACATCATTGGAAAGCTTTTGATTTGTTAAATTTGTTAGGCTATATGTCGGCACTGTTGCATTAATTAACAAAAAGTTATGAACATAATTAGATTACAATAATATCGATGCTTACAACTACGCAATAAGTTAGTTTTTTTAAAGTTTTTTATTATCAGTCGTTAGTAAAAGATTTGTTACAATCAATGAAAGCGTAATCCAACTAATAAATTAATAGGCTTTTTTGTTAGAGCGAATTTAAGTTGGCCGCTCCGTAGGCTATATGCCGAAAATATTGTGACGTCTATTTAGCTACGGGATTCGTATTTTTAACAATTGTCAATGCAAAACTATGCAATATATTCTTCATTATCGACTTATTAAGGAATCAAAACTCAAACTTACACAATTTAGGAAAAAATAACAATAGCCTTTTACTATGGATATTGTCTCAAGTACGGTGACTATGATTCAAGGTAAATTGTTTTCATACTCGCCCCGTAATAGTAGTTTGATTTGTCATGAATGATGAATGTATGTAATGTACATGGTAGTACAGCCGGAGCTTATCTTTGATTCATTTCGCGCCGTAATGCCCGGTTTAAACTATTAACATCGATAGGTTCTCATAAGTAAGTGTACACGTAATGATAACTCATACGACATACTTATTCCTCAATTCCATATACTGTTCTCTGATATAAAGCAGAAGCTAAAAATATAATGGTATTAACAGACTCTGATTCTGCTATTTATTCCAAGCATCGACCAGCGATCGGAGCCAATATCTCTCTCTCTGTCAGCCTACATTGCTACGAGCGGGAGAGGAAGATGCTTCGCAAGAACTTCACTGGGCGAAAATTGCACTACTAACACTGATTTGGCGTTTTGGATCCACCGATCTTCGATGATATCACGCGGTAGAATAGCTCAGTCTAAATTAGTGGGAGACCGGCGTCCCTATCACAACGTGGGGATGTTATGAGATGATAATGAACGAACGTTGTCATCACAAACACCACGGATTTAATTTACATTTACCTAAGTTCAGCTTCAATAACAGTAACAATGCCTCCAGTAATAGGATAGTGCTGTGCGTTTAGTATTCAATGAACGATATCGCAAAATGCACTTTTGGTAATGTTCTTCTTTACAAACATTGTAAATATAGAACAAGCGTAAGAGGGCAAGCTGTGTACGCGCTGGTGTACACCGCCAAAAAAAGCCGACGTAAGAATATTTACTCAGAAGTTGTGTTTTTTTTTTTGGCGGTTTTGTGCTCTTTGTGATCTTTGCTTTATTTTTTTTTGCCACAAAATCATATTGCTGTGTAATTGATGCAAATATTATTGTTTTGATACGCACATCATATTTTTTTATTCGCCTTAAGAGTGTCGACATTAATTACGTATATTGTACACAGCTTCCTTATCAATTACGTTTTGACACAGACGTTACCAATTTTCAAATGAATCACGATAGGTTCATCATCACAACCACAAATCTTCCGTAGTGTCCATATATTACGCGGTTTATCGACAACAGCAGAACAGTGGCGACCCCATCACTAGTACTTCAATACAAAACCGCGTTCCGGAGCGAGGCGTCGATGTGCGGTATCGATGACTCCACCTTGTTACCATCGAGCTGGAGGGCAATTCTCGCCCTCAGTTCATATTAAATTAGTATAAAAGTCGCGTGCTGTCTTTGTCTTTTGTATAGAGTATGACAGTGACGGCATGCTATTTTCAAACTAAGTTCAGTAAAGTAAAGTAATAATACAGAAGGTTGAAAATTGCTTCAGTGAGCTTCCAACAGTGCCGGCGGAGCTGACGGTGACTGCAAACACTGTAATTTCTAAGAAAACGAGAAACTATGGAATTGAACGGTCTCGACTTCTGAAAAGGATTTTAATTAATTTTAATTGGATGGATGGTGTACAATTTCTGTCACTGGCACCACAACAATTGAATAACAAAATAGCGGACGCCGAAACTGTGTGTCTCAGCACTATGTTTACCTTTATGATTGTATCATGAATACACAATATTGAATACAAAGTCACCTCCTGCTGTCTGTCCCTATGTATATTTAGATCTTTAAAACTACGCAAGGGATTTTCATACGGTTTTCTTTATTAGATAGGTGTGATTCTCGAGTACGGTTTATAAGTATAACATACGTAATATGATAGGAGGGAAACACTGTTATCAAAGTATATTGGTAAAACAACCATAAACCTAATACCCCCATCGCGTTTTTACAATAGAACAACAAGGAGAACGGCAAAAGGTCATCCAATAGATTTGCGTCAACTTTCATAGTGCGAACCATCAGGATGTGGAATAACTTGCCGGAGTCAGTGTTTCCTACGCAGTACAGTCTGAAGGTCTTTAAGTCGCGGGTAAATAGGTACCTAATGAACAAGTGTGCTCCATCGTAGACCACATCGCTGCTTAACATCAGGCAGGATGGTGGTTAAACGCTTGTTTGTTGTAGTGAAAAAAAAAACAAAACTACAGAGTGAAAGACACGGACCATGGGCTCTCCGATGAAAGAGGTATTAAGCAAATGCTATAAGTGCTTTATTGATATCCATTCATACAATTCCAATAATGATAATCAAGAGAAGACTTACAAAGACATTCTAATAAATTCAGTTGTAAATAATTAACTGAGCGTCTGCGGTCCAGTTGGTCGGATACTTGACTTGCAACCGGGAGGTCGCGGGTTAGAGTCTGGCTACTGTACGTGTACCAATGGGTATATTTTTCAAATTCTATGCACGCAACGCAACGCTTGTACGGTGAAGGACAATATCGTGATGAAACCCGCACACCACAAGATGTGTGAACCCTATAACGGCGAAGGGCTCACCCCCTGTCACGTTGAGTTCAATAGGCTTGGTGAACCGTGGGCTATTGCTTAGCAATTGTGTCTGCCTAACCCGCTTTGGGATTAAAAGGCGCGAAGTGTATTTATTGTAAAGAATTGTCTTGTTGTCAGAGATGTGTTTAGAAAAGTAATCATCATCATCATCAGCCCATACTTGTCCGCTGGACATAGGCCTCTCCAATTGCACGCCACTGCGATCTGTTTTCGGCTTCTCGCATCCAACTTCTGCGCGCCATCTTGCGTATATCATCAGTCCACCTTGCCTGAGGGCGTCCTACACTCCGTTTGCCGAGACGCGGTCTCCACTCGAGAACTCGTTTTCCCCAACGGTCATCGGTTCTACGGCAAATATGGTAGCAGAAAAGTAATATTTCAACAATTTCACTAAACTAAAGATACCTAAAATAACCTACTACTAACGCTAAGCTTAAATGTTACAACTTTACAAGGAGCGTATACGTACAGGAAACGGAAACCGATAAATCGAGCCCGACGATGAAATAAAACCCGTAGTATCCGTAAGGTACGCTGGGTTACGTTTATGATTTATTGCTGTACATTCACACCACGTTTACCCGATAGCGGATACTATGCTCCCTACATTCATTGGGATGAATTTGAACTTGTATATTGTTAAACTTAAAAAATAACACTATTATATGTACCTTATACTTATATTATACGCACATTTATTTATGTTATTGTATATTTCTGTATTTTTATTTATGTTTAGTAAGTGTGTGGAGTGGTGTGTGGAGCGTCTGTCCAGTTGGTTGGATAATTGACTTGCAACCGGGAGGTCCCGGGTTCGAGTCCGGCTACTGGTCGTGTACCAATGTGACTCTTTTTCAGAGCTCTATGTACGCAACGCAACGCTCGTACGGTGAAGGACAATATCGTGATGAAACCCGCACACCACAAGGTGTGTGAACCCTATAACGGCGATGGGCTCGCCCCCTGTTACGTTGGGTTAAACACGCTTGGTGAACCGTGGGTATTTGCTTTAGCAAGTGCCTCCACCTACCGCGCTTTGGGATTAAAGGCGTGAAGTGTGTTATTATTTATTATATTGTTAACACCAAACGGGAAGCACCAACTTTCAAATAATAAAAAAAACATCCAAATCGGTTCATCCAGGCAAAAGTTAAAGTAACATAAAAAATTAATAAAAAAATACAGACGAATTGAGAACTCGTTTGCCCCAACGGTCATCGGTTCTACGGCTAACTCAGCCATTACACAGAATTACACTTCGCGCCTTTTTATTCCAAAGCGTGCTAGGCAGAGGCACTTGCTAAACAAATGCCGACGGTTCACAAAGCGAATTTTTTTTTAACACATTGAGCAAGCGTTTTATCACCATCCTACCTGATGCTAAGCAGCGATGTGGTCTACGATGGACCACACTTGTTCATTAGGTACCTATTCACCCGCGACTCGAAGACTGTACTGTGCTGGAAACAAATAAAAAAAAACGACAGCGAAAATCTTCAAATCAAAACAATGCAATAATAATTGTTTTAGACTTCCGTAATTAACCTTCACAAACATTTTGTCCCTTTTATCGTTCTAATCAAAGCTTCACAGTAGTTCGAGCTTTCTGAGGGAGGTAAAAAGCTCGTTAATACTAATGATGGCATAGCTAATTACTTTTCGGGCACCGTTGAAATGTTACGCGTGTTCTAGGAGGGGTCGTAATGGACTTGGGCTGAGATTTCTACAAGTTTTTTTCTTTTGCTCACTTTGATAACTAATGTACCTAGTTTTGGGTTACAAAGTGACTTAATATTGTTCACCGGGTATGTAGGCGCGAATAATCAAAGACAAGCTCGAGCTTACTTTTGTTATTTTAACCCGGTGAACAATATTGAGTTATAATGTCTGTGCGCGTTTCAATAAAAAATGGACAAAGTGACTTGTCCTACTCTTTCACTAGTAAAGAAAATAAAGGGCGTCTGTGGTCCAGTTGGTCGGACACTTGACTTGCAATCGAGTCCGGCTACTGGACGTGTACCAATGGGACTCTTTTTCAGAGCCTATGTACGCAACGCAACGCTCGTACGGTGAAGGACAACATCGTGATGAAACCCGCCCACCACAAGGTGTGTGAACCCTATAACGGCGATGGGCTCACCCCCTGTCACGTTGGTTTAAATACGCTTGGTGAACCGTGGGCAGCAAGCCTACGCCAAAGAGGGGTACTTTGGGATTAAAAGGCGCGAAGTGTATTTATTTTAAAATAAAGAGAACGGAACTATTTTATACGGAGTTGAGGGTAGAGAGATAAGTCGAACGTTTGCAGTGTTGTGTTTCACGTGAAAATAGAAAGATAGTGTGGTCCGCTGAAAGAAAGTGGCTTTGGGTTTGAAAAAGGCTGAGCCTTAGATGGATTCCCGGAGACCCAGCTGATTGCGAACACTTGGTTGTGTTGTAGACTATTTAATGATTATATTTATGTTGCTCATCCCGGAGAATAAGGCGCGTTGTATTAGATGGTTGCTACACCATACGTTTAGGCGCTAGGTGTGCCTGAACAGGAGTGCAATTCTCGTATTTTCGTCGATACTAAAATAGTATCAACTTAGTCCGAACGCCCGTTTTCGTAGTCACGTGTTACTATCGAATTTCAATAGTACGTCAAACAGCTCGGAATCGTCGAAGCGTATTATTGTAAACAAACTAAAACTCTTTTCAAACAAATGGTATTCTGGTAATTTTTTAACTCGACTAAACTCGGGCGTAAGCTAAACCAAAACGTCACCGTGATCGAGCAAAAATACGGGAATTGCACTACAGGTTGGTTTGGTCATCTAGAGCGCGTGGAGGAAACGTGGTTGATTTCAATTTAAATAAACTATTTGATTTGATTTTTTAATTAAACGCGCATAGACATTTATAACTCAATATTTTTTATATTTTTGACGGGCCCGTTGGTGTAGTGGACAGTATGTCTGCCTCTATTCCGTAGGGTCGTGGGTTCGATTCCCACCTCTGACTGGTATTTAGGTGATGAGCTTTTAAGTACTTGTCGGATGTGTCTGGGTGTTTTATTTATATAAGTATGTATTTATAAGAAAAAAATAAGTATTTAAGTATGTATATTTCGTTGTCTGAATTCCATAACACAAGTGCTTTAGCTACTTAACATGGGATGAAGGCAATGTGCGTGTTGTTGTAAAATATTTATTTATTTAATATTGTTCACCGGGTATATAGGCGCGATGTATAGTCCACACGTGACCATGACGTATTAATAGTGTTTCTCGGCTATTATACAATATGTGTTGGTCGGATATTCGTCTTGCAACCGGGAGGTCGTGGGTTCGAGTCCGGCTACTGTGACGCGTACCGATAGGACTTTTTCGCCACAAGATTGTGAACCCTATAAACTGGACTCACCCCCCGTCACGTTGAGTTAAATACGCTTGATGAACCGTGGGCATTTGCTTGCAAGTGCCTCTACCCACTTTGTTTATTTATTATTTACTAGCTTTCCGCCCGCAGCTTCGCCCGCGTGGACATATATTTCTGTATAAAGGACAACTATAAGAAAACTTATCATTCCTACGGAAAAATCTAAGTTTCCGTCGGGAATATCAATTTTTCTGGGATAAAAAGTACCTTATTATTTAATCCGGACTTCTAACTTTACGTATGCAAAATTTCAAAGCCATCGGTTCAGTAGTTACGACGTGAAAGCGGAACAAACAAACTAACTCACTTTCCGATTTATAATATTATATTAGTAAGGATTTATTTATCCAAATTATAACACTATCCTTACAGTACTAGACCAATAAAATAGTGTATGTTTAAAGTATGTTCATACATAGGAAATGTAAAATTTCAGTGTTCAAAAATCAATGTTACTATTACATATAAAAAAAATTAAAAGGCGTGAAGTGTATTAATAAATTAGCAGATTTCGGGCACAGGTCATTTCTTATGACAATAGACGCCCCGCCGCGCATTAAACAAAGCGCTAATTAGAAAAGGTTGCATGAATGCAGTTACAGGAACAAAGCCTTGTACAGAAATTACCACGGAAACATTTATTTTAGTTGGTTAGTAAAATTCCTCATGCTAATCTGATGTAGGATCGAACCTATTTCAGTACACGGCACCGCTCTCGAAGTTGTTCAAAAATATGTATACCTTGGGCAGACATTGCAGTTGGGTAGAAACAACTTCGAGGACGAGGTGAACAGAAGAATTCAGCTGGGTTGGGCAGCATTTGGGAAGTTACGTCGAGTCTTAACATAAGCGCTCCCACAGCGCCTGAAGACAAAAATCCTCAATCAGTGTGTCCTACCTGTAATGACATACGGAGCTGAGACGTGGACACTGACGGCACGGCTGGCCCACAAGCTCAAAATCGCACAGCGTGCTATGCAAAGGGCTATGCTCGGCGTTTCTCTGAAGGATCGAATCAGAAATGAAGTGAGCCGACAGAGAACCAAAGCCATCGACAAAGATCATCGTTTTAGCAAGCTGAAGTGGCAGTGGGCCGGCCATATTAGCCGTAGAACCGATGACCGTTGGGGAAAACGAGTTCTCAAGTGGAGACCTTGTCTCGGCAAACGGAGTGTAGGACGCCCTCAGGCAAGGTGGACTGATGATATACGCAAGATGGCTGGCAGAAGCTGGATGCGAGAAGCCGAAAACAGATCACAGTGGCCTGCAATTGGAGAGGCCTATGTCCAGCAGTGGACAAGATGAATCTGATGTAATCAGTTACAAGTGTTATCTATGTATTCTTAGTCAATATGAACAACTTTTGCTATGACGATGAAGCTCAGAAATGAAAAAAAAACTTCTATTTCGTATTCTGACCATTTCTGTAGACTAGTCGTAAGATAACAGTTAACTTCTGAGTCTAGACATCTTTCACGACAAGCTTCATGAATTCAAGCGCTCAATACTAAAATACTAAAATGATACCATATCACCTATTGTATTGTAATAGGTGATCCTTTTTGTTATTTTTATACATGTATTACTTGTGATGTGTTCGATTGTGTATTTGCTTACCATTATTATATTTTTAAATGTTAATTTTAATTATCATGTCTATTTTTGTGATTGTTGTGCATATCTGTAATAGTGGTATTCACCAGATTTATAAAGTCAGTGTTCAGTTCGTATGTTTTTACATGCTTGTATTTATGAATGTTTTATGTATACTCTGTAGATGTGCCTTAAATAAAAAAATACACTTCACGCCTTTTAATCCCAAAGCGGGGTAGGCAGAGGCACTTGCTTAGTAAGCAAATTGCCCACGGTTCACCAAGCGTATTTAACCCAACGTGACAGGGGGTGAGCCCATCGCCGTTATAGGGTTCACACACCTTGTGTGTGCGGGTTTCATCACGATGTTGTCCTTCACCGTACGAGCGTTGCGTTGCGTACATAGCTCTGAAAAAGAGTCCCATTGGTACACGTCCAGTAGCCGGACTCGAACCCGCGACCTCCCGGTTACAAGTCAAATATCCGACCAACTGGACTACAGACGCTTCAAAATGCCTTAATTAAATAAATAAACAAAAGAAAATCGAAAATTTTGGGATTATGGTATAAGTTTAAGAAAATGTTTTTTTAATAGAAATGAATAACTGACACTGTGGGAATGAAATCGGAGGGCGTCCACTGTATTACTATTTTTTTAATTTTTTTCCTTAATTCTCAATGATTAATTGCGTTCTAAAATGGTACTCTTAGGTGGTAAGTTAATGGTTAGTGCAATTACATTGTAGATCCTGATGGACTCAGCAATATGGCGTAGGAGAGAGGGAGATTGGTATACATTCATATTTCTAGAAAGTTATAATAGTTAGATATACTTTATTACCTACCTAGGTATTAAAAGGTACAACGCATTGAATAAATTACTTGCGAATCCCACATCCCGTGGAAGTTACAATACGCACCCTAGGATGCGGTCAGCCGGAAGGGAAATATTGAAAATGGCATGCTCCGGTGATTATGTAATATAGAGCGGTTGGACGAACATATATTTAACAAAGGAAAGGTGACCGGAGGCTAAAATTGGGCCATAGTAACTGAAATGTGCAAATTCTATTTTCGTATGTTAAATATTTAATTTTACACACAACATAAGTGTCTAGGGATCAAGTACATTTTAGAAGATTGCAATCAAGAATATATTTTACAAAAACTGAATTCATTCGTAATTTATTCAAAATGTGGTGATAAGTCATTGATACAGGCATTGAGAATTAGGTAGGAGACCAATCCAGAAGATTTGATTTGATTTAAATAAATTAGATTTTTTTTAGAGCTAAAAATGTTCTTGATCCCTAGACACTTTTGATGTGTGCATATTAGTGTTAGTACATATTATTATTATTAATCTTATAAAATAATTATTTTCTTTTTAAACTCAATGTACAAGTGTTCGCCACCATCCCGCCTGATATTAAGCAGCGATGTGGTCTACGATGAAGCACACTTGTGCATTAGGTACCCATTCACCCCAGTGACTTGAAGACCTTCAGACTGTTCTGCGCAGGAAAACACGCCCGGGTGTGGACCTGCACCCAATGCTGGATCACTGGGAGGTCCCACCGGTCTTTTTTTTACAGGGATAATCCCACCACCACCCAAGTCCTACCTGGGTCTCGGCGCACGTGCCATTCCCTGGAGACGAGCGCGTCTACTTGCCTATAAACATCCCACCGCGCCGGTCTGTAAAAATCCTAAGGATACTATTATTGTCTTCGGGAAAATTTTGTTTACATTTTAGTAGAAGCAAGACCTAAATAAATAGAAAAGCTCACCCATGTAACAAAATAGCTCTACTTTTCTTGACAACATTCGAGCTTTACACATTATTGATTTTAAAATACATTTCACGCCTTTTAATTTTAAGGCAGAGGCACTTGCTAAAGCAAATGCCCACGGTTCACCAAGCGTATTTAACCCAACATGACGTCTTGATACTACAAGTTTATTCATGGAAGATGAAAGTATACCCAAGATCCCCAGGGCCCTCACTTAAATTGGAACCAATCATCGTCATTACTGTCAAACTTAGTTTGAAAAGTATGACAGTAATGACAATTCTCCACCCGAAAATCTATCAGAAAAACGTCATAGAAAATTCCCCATTTAAGAACTCTGTGATCGATAAACACGAGAACCATAAGAACCCTTCATCAGCACCAGCCACAAGACGTCCACTACCGGACGACGGCCTCCTCCAATAATTTTCATGATCATTTGAGAAGAAAAGCTAATAATTGCCGCGTTTAGCAGGTGGGTTGGTGATCGCAGTGGTTTAACTCACAGAGAGCGCTGCTGCCCGTTCTCTGGAGAGTTGCTTTGGTCGCCCCTTACGAACCCCACGGCGGGAAAAGTTGGACTGCTCGCGGCTAGAACCCTTAACACAAAACAAAGATAGCTATACATACAGGCGTAATTATTGGAGAATAGCTATTCAGCGCTCACGCGCCAAAGGACCCTTGTCTTTTCGCACCTGCTCCCATTATTGAGTTACTATTAGAAAACATCTATTTTTTTATCACTATGAACAAGCGTTTGATCACCATCCTGCCTGATGTTAAGCAGCGATGTGGTCTACGATGGAGCACACTTGTTCAGAAGGTACCTATTCACCCGCGACTTGAAGACCTTCAGACTGTACTGCGCAGGAAATACAGACTCCGGCAGGTCGTTCCACATCCTGGCGGTTCGCACTATGAATGACGCAAACCGTTTGGTTCGCGTAAATAGCAAATCCACCTGGTACGGATGACGTTTTGCCGTTCTCCTGGTTGTCCTATTGTAAAAACGCGATGGAAGTATTAGGTTATGCAACACCGTAGCACACTCTCCGAATTGCACCCGATAGAAGACAGACATCTAATACAAGGAGTTGCATAACACTTCTTGGTACAAAACAGGACAACAAAACAGGTAAGTTATCCAATCGCGTCCCCGTATCCCGATACTTCCTCCACTAAAGTAATTAGGCGAAGTGGCACAGCTATAGAGTAACGGGGTAGGGGGGGGCGGACAGAGCCGAACGATTTCCTTATTATTCCCGGCACACCGGCGTAATCATGTTAGGAGAGGCGCATAACATGAATCTCAATTCTTTACCAACTCGCTTCTTCCTGTAATTACAAATTTGAATGTACTACAGCCAGGCAGTAATTAAGGGAAATTTAATCGATACATATTACGTTTACTTACATGTCTTCTTTGTTTGTTTACTCAATAAATGGAATGGTGGTAAAGGTGATGTGATTGTTTTGCGTAGTTTTAGTATTTCATACATTTAACACAGTCTGTATAGCGACGTTTCCTACAGGATCGAGATAAAAGTATCCTATGTCCGTCTCCTAGTCTTTCTTTTTTTTTATTTGGTTTATTTTTTTTAAAGTGAAAGAATAAGCGTTTGACCACCATCCTGCCTGATGTTAAGCAGCGATGTGGTCTACGATGGAGCACACTTGTTCATTAGGTACCTATTCACCCCAGTGACTTGAAGACCTTCAGACTGTACTGCGCAGGTAACACAGACTCCGGCAAATCATTCCACACCCTGGCGGTTCGCACTATGAAAGTAGACGCAAACCGTTTGGTTCGCCTAAAGGATAATTCCACCTGGTATGGATGACGTTTTGCCGTTCTCCTGGTTGTCCTATTGTAAAAACGCGATGGGGGTATTAAGCTATGCAACTCCGTAGCACACTTGCCCTGCCACTTGTCCATTCCAGTCGTCCATACTGAATGGCTTTTGGTCTAAAGTACTACGGAAATGAAGGGCACTATCCGCGGCGTACAGGGGCTAAGCAAGTAATTTCAAATGGCTACTTAACCCTTAGATTAGGTGGTTTTCTGATGGATTTTGAACTCTGTTGACGTTTGTCATTTTAATTAACGACTCCATCACATGAACCCTATAAAAGCTAGATTATATGATAAACATAACTAGCTTTTCAGTTTGTTTTAATAAAATAAAAAAATAAATAAATACACTTCACGCCTTTAATCCCAAAGAGGGGTTAGAGGTGAGGTGAGGAGGGTGCAGAGGCACTTGCTAAAGCAAGTACCCACGGTTCACCAAGCGTATTTAACCTAACGTGACAGGGGGTGAGCCCATCGCCGTTATAGGGTTCACATACCTTGTGGTGTGTGGGTGTCATCACGATGTTGTCCTTCACCGTTCGAGCGTTGCGTTGCGTACATAGGCTCTGAAAAAGAGTCCCATTGGTACACGTCCAGTAGCCGGGCTCGGAATGTATGTATTTAAAAGAAACAAAATGTATTTAAGTAAGTATATTTCGTTGTCTAAATTCCATTGCGAAGTGCTTTAGCTACTTCACATGGGATAAAGGCAACGTGTGTGTTGTAAAAATATTGATCTATTTACATAAATAATGTGTTTATCTTACAAAGACTGTCGAAGTAGGTTAGTAAATACGTTCTTCGTGGTGTTAAATGAACTTGAAATGATGAAAACGCTCCGGTAACACGATGCAGGTTGTAGGGTAGTTCAGATAGTGGTTTTCCTGTCGTGACCGGAAGTTTTTTGTTCACGAAATTACTAGTGAATAACGTGCCTAAAGGTTTATTACTCGGGCTTGAAATATAGGTCCGTCGACCAAAAATGACCGGCGGTGCTTGGTAAAAAAAATACTTATTTACGAGTGAATTATGGCTGCGTTGTTGTGTGATTTGGAGTGTTAAGGGAAATTGTTCACATTTTTGTGTTAACCCTTAATTATATAAAGGCGTCTGTAGTCCAGTTGGTCGGATACTTGACTTTCTTGCGGGTTCGAGTCCGGCTACTGGACGTGTACCAATGGGACTCTTTTTCAGAGCCTATGTAGGTACGCGACGCAACGCTCGTACGGGGAAGGACAACATCGTGATGAAACAAACCACAAGGTGTGTGAACCCTATAACGGCGATGGGCTCACCCCCTGTCACGTTGGGTTAAATACGCTTGGTGAACCGTGGGCTTTTGCTTATTAAGAAAGTGCCTCTGCCTACCCTGCTTTGGGATTAAAAGGCGTGAAGTGTATTTATTTATTTTTTATTTTTTTTTTATACAAAGGTTAGTATATTCCCACTTGACCAACACATACTTAGAACCTTATTGAATGTCTTCACTGGAATTATCTAAAGATTTCAGA
>SJJU01003986.1:0-26638 GCA_012932125.1 Conopomorpha cramerella
ATAAGAATAGGTCTGAGGTTATCCCTTGTCTGTCGTAAGAGGGTACTGAAAGGCTGTGGGGGCTGTATCGTAAGGGCGGGGACTCGTGCGCTTAAATTACGGCCCCCGACGACGATGGCGGTACCACGGTGACCCTGGCACCGCCGTGAGTGGGGGTGCGTCGACCGCCTCTCATGCCGGAGATGGTGTGTGATGGCGTGCCGTGAGGGCCTAGCGCGGCTGGGCCGCCCTTGGATGTAGTGGCTGAAGGTCGTTCCGGGGGCCCCGGCAATAACGCGCGAGTGATCACCGTGGGGATTTATGGGTGCGAGTCCTACATAACCCCGCCGTTGTCCATGCCAACGGTGGGATATCCATAACGGATTTCCCCACGATAAAAAAGGTATCTATAATAATACTGGTTTATCCGCTTAAACACTCAGAAAATAATGTATTTCTTTTTTAATTTTGCTATGAATATCATTAGAATTAACACACGAAGTAATAGTAATTTCGATTCTCCAAGCTAGTTAAATTAACCATATGGACATTAAATACAAGTAAAACATTTGATAAAAAGCCAAACTTACCACATGTTAGTCGCTCGAAGCCATTCGTGTTAGATGCTCTCCAAGAAGCAGGAACTTGTGTGAGGGTAAGATAGAAGACAAACATTTTGGGAAACTTTCGGAGATTTTCAGCGCAAAAATGTTATTATGTAAAGGTACCTAAGTGAAAAAAATATATATCAGTGATATTGCACACGGTTGAATCCAACTTTTCTTCTTTTATTATTATTGCTCTGCCAGCAATAAGAGTAAAGGCATAATTCTTTGCTTTGGACGAAGAAAAATGATCCTTAAGTGACCCTGAAGCTCAGACGGTAATTAAGCACATATTCCCATGAAAATATTGTGATGTTACGACTTTTCTTCGTATGGCAACAGTGTTCTGGTCAAACTTTGGAAATCACAATGGAAAATGTAAACTCTAGTCTCAAATATTCCGGTATTTCGTCCGGTGCTTAGTTTAAAATGAATTCCATTTGGTGATGGTAGTTTTAACTCAACTTCATATCTGTCAAAAAAGTTGCAATATGAAAATGCACCTTCTTCTACAAATAAAGTAACGAGCAACGGAAGTAAAGTTAACCCCGATCCAAATTAACTGAATTACTGAGGCTGGAGGAAATAGAAACAGAGGCCCCACCCATTTTACACACGAGCACCTCAGAATTAAGAAAAACACCTGTGGACTACTAAATATGTCTTTTAAATAATAGGAAACGAAAATAGTCTTTTTTACTACATACGTGATTGATATTTATTGAAAAACCTGACTGGAATTAACTACATATTTAGTTAATTCTAATGGCCGGGGGGTTTCCCCGGACGAGTTCCGAGTGCGTGATTTTTAGTAGCCAGAACCCAATGTGCCTACTTGTCATTCTGATCAAATTTCCTTGTTGAGTCACTTGTTTAATTATCACCTTCTATCCATGAACGAACTACGAATGTTACACCTTTCTAGTTTCCTCAAAATCCTCTCTCTGAAAGACCTGGCCTGGGAAGTGACTTGGGACACTAACTTTTGCCCAAAACACTACGAATAAATCACGTGAACTTATGTATGAATGTGTCATTTAGGCTCAGTTGACTAAGTTCTTCACCCAGGTAGACTCGAAAGCACCTGCAGCCCTAGCAAGGGCGTCAAGAAAGACACGACATAGAACAAATACGCGCTGTGATTGGCTGTTATGTCACACATCGTACGGCTTACCGTGTTTCAACCAATCGCAATGCCTGATATGTCTTGTCATGTCTTTCTTGAAGCGCTTTGCTAGGGGGGCCGGAGTGAATTGTGACTGCAGGCGCTTTAACCTGCTTAAGTACCTGCTTGAAGTTCACCCAGACCTCAAGTAGACTGAACAGTATAATTAAAGCACCTTGAGTGAATTCTGATCTCAAGTGCTTTATGAACACTTTTCAGAAAACTTAAAGCACCTAGGTCGACAAAGCAGATCCTTTAAGTGAACCAAGTCATCAATTAGTAAAGACAGCTCCAACATTCCAAGAGATCTCCGAAAGTCCCCATCCTACCTTTGCACCGTCGTTTCAGCACGCACCTTGACATCGATCTCGAAGTAGCCAGCTAGTGGCGATGGCCGTACCCTGACATGCGGCGGCAGAGGCACGGGTCCGCGTGAAGGTGGGGTGGGCGCTCCCGGCGGGATGGCACGCCCTCGCTCACGGAGCGCTGGGTGTGGTCCCACGCCGCCGCGGCTGGGTTGACGCTCTTGCTTCAAAGCTGGGGGATAAAACGGTTGATATTTTGTCACCTGTCGATACTAAAGTTAGAAGCAGAAAATGATCACTAATTTTGCAAGTAGTATTATGAAAATAAAGTTTTAATCTCAATATAGGCGCATAGGATGTTTATCTCAGCTAAATCGTTGTTCTTGATCCTTCACACATCGAAAACTTAAAGGAGCACTAAGATTATCTTTCACTATTGACAGTAAAATTTACCTACTGTTAGTTTAGCTGATCCTGATGCTAATACTTTATCTGAGTGATGTCATTATGGTAATGTGACGGCTAATAGCAAAACTTCCATAATATAACTATTTGCATGAGATCTTTTAAAATTTATAATATTTCAAATATTTTAACTAACAACTTAACTTCAATAAAAACAAAAATCGATGACAGGTTAAGTATCTGATAGGTAAATAAATTAAATACCGAATATAACATGTAAATATGAAAAATACAAAACATTAATAAATACAAAATAAACAAACATACAAGAGTTAGGTTCGGTGCATTAAAATAGGTATAAATTGTATTTACAGGTATTTCAAACGAAAATAACCTACGCTTCTCGAGGAATTCTGAATCCATGCCAATTACGAGGCCGCCCTGGCCTGTATGGAGTTATAGTTGATTTTGATGATCAACAAGCTCGTTTTGATAAACATGCAATTTTAATACTATTAATAACATTTTGCTGAAATGTGGGTAGTTATCAATGACAGCTATGACTGCTTTCAAACTCGAATCTGGTGTCAAGTTGGATCCAAATGACGGAGTAGGTGAGCATTTGAGATAACATACTTGAGTCATTTGAAGTGGAATCTTTTTTGTCCAGACCAATACCTACGCTTTAACTTGTTTTGACTTTTATTACCAAGAAATAGAGTTCCAAATAAGGTGTCAGAGGAGGGCAATGTTAATATACTTATCACAAATCTAAACATTCTGTTTCTATGTATATATAAAACTAAAATTTCTGGATGATTCATACATCACTGACTTATCAACCAGCCCAAACCTTTGACCTTAGAAAGCTGAAATTTTGCACAGGGGTTCCTTTTGTAATGTTCACGTGAACGGCTCCTTCAGAGAGATATCTGGGATAAGAAAGGCTCTTTCATCCCTTAAAGAAGGAGGAAAAAAGGTAGGTAGACGTTTATAAGAGAAATACTTTAATTTATAAGAGCGTCTGTGGTCCAGTTGGTCCGATACTTGACTTGTAACCGGGAGGTCGCGGGTTCGAGTCCCGCTACTGGACGTGTACCAATAGGACTCTTTTTCAGAGCCTATGTACGCAACGCAACGCTCGTACGGTGAAGGACAACATCGTGATGAAACCCGCACACCACAAGATGTGTGAACCCTCTAACGGCGATGGGCTCACCCCGTCACGTTGGGTTAAACACGCTTGGTGAACCGTGAGCATTTGCTTAATAAGCAAGTGCCTCTGCCTAGCCCGCTTTGGGATTAAAAGGCGTGAAGTGTATTTTTTTTACTTTAATTTCGAGGAATTGTTTCTAATATTGAAACTGAGCGAATGAAATCGTGGGGGGCATCCTGTACTGGATATCCCTTAAGAAGTTATTTCAAACACACAAACATCAATTATTACGTCATTTTTTAATGAAACGCGCACATACATTGTAACTAAATTTTTTTCACCGGGTTGTTGACGCGAATATAATCAAAGACAAGCTCGAGCTTACCTTTGATTATATTCGTGCCTATATACCCGGTGAACAATATTGAGTTGTCAATTATTGCAACCATTTGACTTGGTGCAAGTTCACATCGTTCCTTTTTGAAGTTTTCATATGTACATTGTAACAGTGTTTTACACGTGTTAGCGTTGTTCAAATTGACCTACATTTTGTCATATACCCTCTAAGAGCTTTCTAAACATAAACAATACATTTGCCCCGGAGATCTTGTAACACTGGTAGAGTGCGTTGTGGTTTAGTTTGTGCGGCAATTGGCAAGTCCGTCATTTAATTTTAAAAGCAGATGCTTTCAAGGTTTACCCAACTACGTTTTGAAGGGAAGTTGGTGTGTGTGAAATTGGGTATTGTTTGATGTTTGACGTTGCTCCTTTTTGGGGTGGGGTGTAGTAGTTTTACGCATCCAGAGTTTTGTGGTGTTTCTAACACCTAGTGGTCCTAAATATGTCGATGGGCATACATTAAGCTATGAAATTGGGTATTGTTTGGTGTTCGACCTTGCTTCTTGTTCGATTAATATGACGTTTTCTTCACTGCGCATACTGGTTCTAAATATGATGTCGATGGCCGTACATTTTCGCCTCTCAAGTAAAATATGACAATGTTCAGAAGGTTACAAGCACTTCAATTTAAGCACAACAAGGCGTTTGTTAAGCTACCTTTTTCTTTCCTACTTAAGGTACAAATTATTTTTCTTTAAAATGAGACTTTTATTTTATACATACATACACCTCACTCCTGTCTCCCAGAAGGGTAGGCAGAGATCGACGGTCATCGAGACGTCACGGTCCTGACGTACCTTTCCCTTCATATTTCGTTCTTATAAATAGGTACATAGCGCAAAGTGCACACTTTTTGTGCATTTTTGTGTTTTTGGTGTGTTCAGGTTGAGTAACTCCCATTTGTTCCACAACTTTTCTTTCTGTAGGAAAAGTGGGAAAGCAAAATTTGCTCTATTTAGTAAAGAAAATTCCCCATTGTGTGGACTCAACAACGGCGATGAGTAAACCATCTATCAAGTTGGGTCAAACGCTTGGTGAAATATGGGCTTTGTTTAACAAGTTGCCTACCCAGAAATGTGGGCGTTTGTTTACCACGTTGTCTGATATTTGAAAAGGCGTGAACGTATTTTTTTTTAATGTTTTTATGACCAGTGATCCGATAAACGGCGATATCAATCACCTTACCTTCAGAATAGTGAAGATAAATCACTAATAAAAAATGCTTTTTTTTTAACAGCGCAGCGGAATTAATTTATGTCGATGACAGTTTGGCGTTTTTTCTTGTATCACAAGATACTTGACGTTTAAAAGTTCTAATATTTTTCTTAGGAACAAGAACTTTCTGAATATTGTCCACCGGGTATATATATAGGCGCGAATATAATCAAAGACAAGATCGAGCTTATCTTTGTTATTTTACTCGACGTTTCGAAGCATGCGTCGTGGTCACGAGTGGACTTAACAAAGGTAAGCTCGAGCTTGTCTTTGATTATATTCACGCCTATATAACCGGTGGACAATATTGAGTTAAAAAGGTCTGTGCGCGTTTCATTAAAAATAAGAAGTTCCAGGCTGATTCGTTAATCAGCGAGAAAGACTAGCTAGCTTTTAATTTTCACTAAATACCCATTCACGTAGCACATAATAAAATTAGAACTGTCCTGCGTCGTGTAAACTAAAATTGTATGAAAATCCTACTAATATTATAAACGTGAAAGTTTATATGTGTGGATGGATGTTTGTTACTCTTTCACGCAGAAAGTACTGGACGGATTTTGATGAAACTTGGCAGTATTGTAGCTTATAAACTAGAATAACATATAGGCTATAAAGTATATTGGTAAAACAACGTTTGCCGGGTCAGCTAGTTAACAATAAAACCATGGCGGACATATACCTATCTGATTACAAATATTCCTATTAAACGACTTAAACCAGTGAGTTAAATGTAAAAACAAATGTCAAAACTGAAATGAGAACCAAATTGAAATGGGGGCACACGGGAAGTACCAGCTTTCAAATAAAAATAGAATCGTCAAAATAGTTTCACCCAGTCTAAAATTATAAGTTAACAAAGACAAAATATTACAGTCCAACTTCTTCTCGTCGAACACAAAAATTCAGCCTTCTCATCAGGCTTTTAAACCAAACTGCACTGTTTTCAAAAGCCATCAACAAAACAAAGTCGCCTCTCGCTGTCTGTCCCTATGTATGCTTAGATTTTTAAAAGTAGGCATCGGCTTTAAATGCGGCTTTCTTTAGTAGATAGTGATTCTTGAGGAAAGTTTATATGTATCATACAAACCATACAAACATGTTCTTTGTCAAACGGCTATCCCCGGCTAAAGGCTAATAGTAGACATTATTTCTGACTTTACTGACGATTTTACTATGGGAACCCCCAGCCTAAATTCCGCCCTTCTCTGGCTAAAACACTGTTAATCTAAATATATAAAAGGAAAAGCTGACTGACATATCAACGCACAGCCCAAACGGCTAAACTTAGGCACTTGAATTTTGGAACGGACGTAGCTTAGGTACCGTAGGGGTGCACTAAGAAAGGAATACCAGAAATTCCCACGGGAACGGGAATTAACGGGAAAATACTTTTGTATGAAAAATCTAAACCGCTCAAGTTAGACGCTTGAAATTTGGGATGCAGGTACTACTAAACTACGCGTAATCGCGGGGCGTCTACTAGTAATGTATATTGACAAAACAATGTGTGCCGGGTCAAATGGTCTATTGTATTATAAAAATCAAAGGCACTTTTCGTTGTCATGTCATAACTCCGGAACGAGTGGACCAATTTCGCTAATTCTTCCATTGTTGTGCTTATTAATGACAGCAGAAGGTTCTTATGAAGAAAAAAATTACATCCACTGCGTGGCACAGACCACCCTGGAGGTTATACTAATAGTTAAGACAGGACAACGTCTGTCGGGTCCACTAGTATAATATAAAATATATTGGCAGGTACCCGACAGTATGTTTCAATCATTGCCACACATAACAAGCTCTTACTCGTCACTATAGTGTTTATATTCAGCCCGCGGTGTCCCAAACAGCCGTACATACCGACACGAAAACTTTTACAATGCATCGCTTCATTCTAAACACGGTCACGGAGATTTTCGTCAACCATTGAAGGCCTGCCACCGCACAAGAGCCCTACCATGAGCTCGCGTACGGCGAATTTTTAATAAATATTTATAACAGTGGCGTGCACTGGCTTTTACGACAAGGTAGGCAGTAATTCCCAAGGATTGACACCTATGTATAGGTAACTTGTCCTTACGTAACACAGGTCTATCTACTCACCCACAAAACACAGGACCTTCGTTAGCCTTTGTCGCGAGTACAACTAAAAAGGATCTAGCAATAACTCTAGTATTAGGTCGGGTAACCTAAATACTAAAGTAGGCAGTGTCTTTTTGCCTATATGGTGTGCACGCCACTGATTTATAACCAGTAGACGGCTCGCGATATTTTATACCTTCGGTTACAGGGTGTAGGAAAAAAATTAAGAAATTATTGGTGTTTTAGTAAAGATTCCATTTTTTTATGTAGCCTATCACGTGGAGCCAGACAAAATCGGACTCAAACAGTGCACTGTTCAGTACTTTCAAAGCTTTTAGAATGGGGAATTTTCAAACTCCTCCCTAATATAGCTAGTGATATCTGTCACTAAACTTTCTTCTCTCTTTCATACCTCTAACAAATTTTTCCTATTTTATAACAGAACCTATAACCCTAGCAGACGCTCACAAAATGTGCTGTAGTCACAATTATTTACTATAGTCTTAATGATTAGTTACCTAAATTTATTTATCAATGTATGTACTTTAAGTGTATTATTTTATAATTATTAGTTGATAGTCTATAGTTTTATAAACTACTCAAACCTAGAGTTACTTTTATATCGTAATGGGATAATACCTGTCAAGATGTATAAGTGTGTGTGTGTAAATAAATGAATAAAAAGCTTTAGTAATTGAAAACCACACGCCAAAAGAACATCGAATCTCTATTCGTTGTAGAAGCACATAGTAGGGGTACCAGGCCCATTTAAAACGAGCTATTTAACACATGGACAGACGGCTGTGAAACGTAAGACGCCTTGAGAACGTACTGTCGCGGTCAAACTGTTTGATCTTGCGTTACTCTACATTTCCATACAGTACAAAGCTCAATTTACATTGGCTCCTTAGTACAGTGATGAACACATATGCTTGCCTATTGCCCAATCTCACGAATCTCATAACCGTCGAAAAGACGTCGTTAAAGTATGACAACTCAGTTGAAACGTCAAATCAGGACGATTATAAAGTAGAGCATGAGTTTAATAGTGGGTATCCAGCAGTGGCGTGCACACCATATAGACAAAAAGACACTGCCTACCTTAGTATTTTGGCTACCCGACCTAATAATAGACTTGTTGCTAGATCTTATTTTGTTGTACTCACGACATAGACTAACAAACGTCCTGTGTTTTGTGGGTGAGTTGATATGGATGTACCTATCTACTATATAAAAATAAGTCGAGTTTTCCTCCCTGACGCTATAACTCCAGAGCGCACGAACCGATTTCCACGGTTTTGCATCCGTTGGAAAGGTCTCGGGCTCCGTGAGGTTTGTAGCAAAGAAAATTCAGGAAAATTTTCAACAGAAGAGCGGGAAAACGAAACGAAGCCCTCTGGTGGCGAAACGGAGTTCGCCGTGTTTGCTAGTATTTCGTAAAGACAAGTTACCTATACATAGGTGTCAATCCTTGGGGATTACAGCCTACTTTGTCGTAAAAGCCAGTGCACGCCAATGGTATTCATGTCATTTTGACAGTACGCCGACAAGGCCATGAGCATTTTGTGTGGATTTGAGATTTGACTTGCCGACCTTCGTGCTGCACTACACATCTGTTCGAAGTAAAAGCCCCATGTACACGGCTCCGTTTACTTGCACGGGCAAGAGCAATAATAAACTATCTGCCATTACAATTCACACGACGCAAGAAACGTTCAGCGACCTACATTTTATTGTACGCAAAAGGCAAGAAGATGGAGGCGTCTATATCGTATATCTAAACAGGCCTACAGAGGAAACCTTTTCCTTTAAATACATTTAGTATTATTTATATACATCATTTTCTTTTAAATGAAAGATTTTTGATAAAACAAAAAAAATTAAACTTCCTCACAATACTGACGAAGCAAACTAGTTATTTATAGTTCTTGACCGATAGTTTATTTAATTTTTTTTTCTTTAGCCTGTTTTCGTGTCCCACTGCTGGGCAAAGGCCTCCCTCTGTTTCCTCCACTCCTCCCGATTTTGAGCCACCTGTTGCCACCCCGGTTCATATTTGTCGAGGTCGCCCCGCCATTGCCGCTTAGGCCAACCGCGTCTTCGGTGTCCGTCGTTAGGGATCCAGTCAGTGACGGTTTTAACCCACCGATTTACATCCATTCGATTGACATGGCCGGCCCAGTCCCATTTCAGCTTTGCGGTTTTCAGTATAAATACAATCATATAATGTTAATTGATTCTGCAAAACACACAAAGATATAAATACATTTCCCGAAATGTTCATCTTTCCATCTGAATCAGTCATTGAGCCCATCTATAGGTAAAACCACATTTCGCTCGAAAACTTTTACATCGAACTAAATAATGTTCTTGTGAAGAACGTTTTATCAGCAGTGCGGATATTTCTCGAAATCGCACTGACGAGTAAACACAAATTGTTGACGTCATCGGTTGTCAAATAAGCCAGACGGTACCAGCCACTGTCCAAACACGTTACAGGTATTTCGTTATCCACTATTTAGCGCCATCTAATGAGGCGATTTTATGACATTCTGCCTATCACTATACCGTATTACGATAGGTTAATATCTTTCATCATTACAGGCGAGTATGTGATAACTTTCGACTTGGAACCGTATTCTAGTACCTACTCAAGTATATGCTGAGCACCAGTGGCGGGCACACCATATAGGCAAAAAGACTCTGCCTACTTTAGTATTGTAGCTTACCGACCTAATAATAGAGTTATTGCTAGATCTTTTGATGTACTCATAGGATAACGAAGGTTCTGTGTTTTGTGAGTGAGTAGATAGGTTACCTATATTTTGTAAAGACAAGTTGCTTATACATAGGTGTCAATCCTTGGGGATCACTGCCTACCTTGTCGTTAAAGCCAGTGCACGCCACTGCTGAGCACAATGATTATTGTTTATTTCCCACGAACACTATTAGAGCACATGAACAGAGATCAGAGCTTGAGGGGAGTTTCAAACAACGGATCCAAATGTCGTCCAGATTAATTCCGTACTGTTGGGATAAAAACTAGGGATAAGGTCTGTTTTTACACGATAAGAAACCGAAGCCGTTAAATAAATAAGAATTCTATGTTTCTCTCATGTACCTACATAGCTTAGATTTTTAGGACGTCGCTCGGCAGGAAAGTAGGTAAGTCAAGAAAATGTAAATATCTGAATATGCACAATTTCTAGTGTAAAAACGACACATTCGTGCGGAGACGCGGCTACGTAAGTGTCGGGACTGGTTGACTCGGGGACTCGGAGAGAAGAGTAAAACTTGGAGACAATTAGTAACCAGTAGCAATGTCTGTACCCCGCATTAGGCGTTATCATTACGCTCAAATTGCAAAAGGACTATGACTGTCGGACGCCTCCCTGTTATGGAATGTTAATGGTGAACCTTCCGATTGTCAGATACTGCTAAGTACAAGATGATAAGAAAAACACTGGTAGTAAAGTTTCATGTAAGTAGAACTCCGAATAACCTATTAGCCGGTTTGACACTGATCTCCGATCTTCGAAACTTTTACATAGGATGAAGAGATCGGAAAAGTACTAACTCGGTTAATCACTACCCTCTAATTAAAGAAAGGCAAGAGTCTGTGTTTCCTGCGCAGTACAGTCTGAAGGTCTTCAAGTCACTGGGGTGAATAGGTACCTACTGAACAAGTGTGCTCCATCCTAGACCACATCGCTGCTTAACATCAGGCAGGATGGTGGTCAAACGCTTGTTCATAGTGATTAAAAAAAAAAAAGGCCTAACGCGAAAATACTCAAAATCATTTCAACAACTTTGCTTTCACAACTTTAATTGATTAACGACTCATTCGTTTTTGCCCATGTTTTACAAAACAAAAGATATGTTCAAGCATAAAATATCAATGTCGTAAATCACCTTACAGATCACAGTCGCGTGCAATTGGAGAGGCTTATGTCCAGCAGTGGACATGTATGGGCTGATGATGATGAAATCACCTTAAATTCATAAATATCGAGAAGTCTTTTAGAAACAATATTTAACCTCAAAGCGTTTTTAACCCATAGATGTAAATTTGTTACTTCACGGAAGTAGTGCTGTCCGGATTTTGATGTCCTCGGTATATTTTAGGCTAAAAGTTTAGTACAAGTATGTAATAAAATTAGGTACTAGCATACGCTGGGCTGTGTGGTGACGGCGAATAGAATACATGTGTCACCACCTCAGCTCAACTTGTCACGTTCGTGGGGCTTTGTACGAGGCAACCAAGGGAACTCTCCAGAGGACGGGCAGCGCCGTCTGTTCTGCGCTCTCTGTGAGTCAAACCACAACACCACTGCGATCTGCGCCTGCCAAGCGTGGCGTTTATTGGCATTTCCTAACAAATGACCATGGAAATCATTAGGGGAGGCCCTCGAGCAGCAGTGGACGTCACGCGGTTGATGGTGATGTACTCAGGAAACTTCCTTCAGACATAACTCATTTTACGACCTTTATTAAATGCTAATAATCAAACAGTACCTAGTAACGTATAACGTCTAAGTACTAACTTTATAGCCTACTACCCGCGGTGTTATGCAAGGTGTATTCTGTACCGTGACTTTCGAGATAAAATATAGTCTATGTTATTTCTAATACCTCCAAGAATATGGGCAGTTTGAGTATTTCCGATCTCTTGCCCTAGAGTTTTCACCCTAGGGTGAGGGTGAAAACTGGGAAACGCTTGTCTGAGGATTTACCAAAAGCTGGGTAAATAATAGGAATCTTGATCTATACTCACTTCCTATTCATCACCGATAATGTACAGTTGTCTACCAATGCACTTGAAAGCCTATATAGAAACATAATTGATTAGATAGTAATCTCTTCTAAAAAATACTAACAACCCGTCCAAGTATGTCAGCAACGTGAATAGCACTGATCCTGGCCTGTACGTAGGGTGAAAACTCGGAATATGAAACCAAAATGGATCCTTTTTTAACCCAGCTTAGGTCAAATTCTCGGACATACGTTTCCCAGTTTTCACCCTAGGGTAAAAACTCTAGGGTAAGAGATCGAAATTACCCAGCAGTTTAATGTTGATCGGTATGCAGTGTTCGCGTGGAAGCATAACCAATAAACTTACATTCACATTTAAAATATCAGTAGGATTTGCTATTCTATTATAACTACTTAGTAATACTGCAAAGTTTCATCAAAACTTTCATTATCTTCAACTAGAATGAACGAACGTGCACACATTCCATTTAAACTTTCGCATTTACAAAAGGTATGTAGGTATTAGTTTTAGGATTTCTTCAGTAGGTACGTAGTTATATGTAGGTACGAACCAAAGTTACTAGCGAGCAAAGTAAACATTGCAAGCGCTGTGGTGACACTCGGTAAGCAAACATGATTATGAGAAAACCAACGCGACCGGTCGAGGCTGCATCCTCACATAGGTATCTTAGGTAAGGCAGCTACAAGCTTGACAAACCACTTGCTTCGTTTTGCCTCTACCTACTTCTGCACTATGACTGCCTGGTACTGATTTGTAGAGTTGTAGACAATTTACATATACTCATGTCTATAAAATATTTGACACACAATTTAGACCACCTTAACCACACCGCATAGCCCAAGGTTAACTGGAAGATAATGCTTTGTAGCATTAAGTTCGCCTTTGTACAATTTTAGTGCAATAAAGTATTAAATAAATAGGTTTCTTTAAAGATAGACGTTTAAAAAAATCTAAATCCATTCATAAAAGTTAAAAAAAATACATGAAAACGAATTGAAAACCTCTTTTCGGTTTTCGGGAAGTCGGTTAGAAATACACATCTACTTTAAATGTCAAAGCAGGATAGGCCCTTATTAAACCCAAATCGACTTTGAACTAGAAACAGGTCCTATCTGATCTTAAAAGTTCATGCAATTTTTAACACAAAAAGTACTATCTGACATAGTAATCAAACTCGTATCATACTGAAGATTTATCTAGGACGTATTACCAGTTCATAGTCGAAATACCACTTGGAATAGAATTCAACCACCATAAAACAATATTTACCGCCTGCCGGATTCGTAAACGTTTGAATAATACTAATTTCGAATCCGGAATAAATTAATTCGCCTTTTACAGCATAACAAGAAACCAGTACCATTCTTCCTTTAATTTTTGAGAGGAGGAAGGAAGATTACAGTAGTTTTCATACAAACGTCTAGAGTCAGTCAAGCGTATTGAAACTGGGGAGCTTTAATAATAAGTAAATATATATTCTACAGATTTAAGTTAGGTGTCCACAAAAATGTTAATCCAACGCGGTTCTTTAACAGTACCTTTCTGTAGGAAAATTTTTTACTACTATTTTGTTCCAAAAAGGAGCTGCGTAAGATATTGGTAGGTATTTCTTCCTTGGACGTAGTGGCTCAGGCTGACCTAGGGGTCCCGGCACTAACGAGAGTGCGTTCACCATGAGGTTTAAATCGGTGCGAGTCTCACATTACCCCACCGTTGTCCACGCCGGCGGTGGAATTTCCATAACGGACTTCCCCACGACAAAAAGGGTACTGCTAGACATTCCTACATTCGAATCCACAACCTTCCTATTTAAAGTCTTTGCCCACTAGGCAACAGCGACATCACTTATAGTTATTCCGTAAATATTTCCTTGTTTGCTAATAATTGTCGTTGTCCGTGGACAGAATTTATTCCATTAACAAGTTTAGTAGGAAACTGCTAGATAGCACTGAAATTAAACGTGTCGTGTGCTATGGAGAATTGTTTGTGACCACTGTGTGGTGAATTAAAACTACTGTACACCGCCGTATTCATAAAAAGTTAAGACATTGGATAAATAATCTATACAGAGTGTAAAAGAACCCCGAGCAATGGTCTTAGAAACGTTGTTGGGCTCGTCAATATGAACAACTTTTGAAATGAAACCAATATTTTTTTTTCAATCCCGTCCCAATCTTTTAATTTCCCGAGTCAAAACATAATAATATATTATTTTGAATGGAGATGAAAATGTTTTTTTCGCATTTCGCCATAGTAAAAGTTGTTCATATTGAGTAGCCCAACAACGTTTCTAAGACCGGGGTCCTTTTACACGCAGTATACCGGACGTAACAGAAAGATACAATGGGAATTAATCACTGCTTATATAGTGCATATTGATCTTATTTAACACGATATGAATCCCCACGGCCTTAATAAAAAAAAACTATTTACAAAACGATATTAATGACGAATTAACGATAATAATCGCGGGGATCAGTAGTAATAAATAAATAAATATTGCCGGGACATTTTTACACACGGTCATCTGACCCTAATACCCTGTATTGTGGGTGCCAGAGACTGACATACTTATACTTTTAAATACACACAAAGGTAAATGGGGATACGACGATGGGACGAGTGTCTCGCCCCAATGATTTACATCATAATTTGGGTAGAAATGCCAATAATCGGCTCGCTTGGCAGGCGTGTTGCCGATCGCAGAGGGGTTGTGGTTTAACTAACAGAGAGTGCTTTTGCCTGTCGTCTGGAGAGCTCCCTCAGTAGCACAGACACCCAGGACGGGAAAAGTTGGGTTGGGCTGGCAACACATGTATTCTATTCGCCGTCACCACGCGGCTAACAGAGGCTAGCAGTGGCGTGCACTGGCTTTTACGACAAGGTAGGCTGTAATCCCCAAGGATTGACACCTATGTATAGGTAACTTGTCTTTACGAAATATAGGTACCTATGCCTACCTATCTACTCACCCACATAACACAGGACCTTCATTAGCCTATGTCGTGAGTAGGTACAACAAAAAAGGACCTAGCAATAACTCTATTATTAGGTCGGGTAACCAAAATACTAAGGTAGGCAGAGTCTTTTTGCCTGTATGGTGTGCACGTCACTGGAGGCTAGGCAGAGGCACGGTTCTTCCATATTCTGAAGCTAACACGTGGCGTAAAATTCAACTCAGATTATACTCGTTATTGGAAGGAGTTGTGCGATACGTAATTCCTTTTCACGATTACCATTACGATATGTCACGGAATACCAATTATCTAATTGACGATGGTGAAATCAATACATAGTATAAAACAAAGTTGCCTCCAGCTGTCTGTCCCTATAGAGAGTGTAAAAGGACTCAGAACAATATGAACAACTTTTACTGTGACGATAATGTGGGGAAATGAACAAAAACTTCACGCCTTTTAATCCCAAAATGGGGTATCAAGACATATACTAACCAAATGTCCATGGTTCACCAAGCCCCCTGAACTGCATTGAAAATGCTTAAAATATTCTTTAAACAAGCCACTGCCATTCTTACATCAAGTTCATTGTAAAAAAAAGCCGACTAGTCATTTATAAAACTAGTCCTTAATATTTCTGTCAGTTTTTTTTTCATAGAAAATTTATCCCTGATAAAATCCATCATGGTTCCAACACCAAATGTTCCGTCTGTCCCACTAAACATTATGCGCTTGAGTTTAAGCACAAATTTGTTTTCTCATACAAATAAATAGTTATCATCAAATAATATAAAATAGGTCAGTGCTTATAAGTAGGTACTTCATATAAATCATGTACAGATGGTACGAATTTGATCTTGCAGGAAGTGCCAGCTGCAAGGCATATGTTTACGCTCTTCACAAGGTACAGAGCGCCTATTACAGAGTAATCATGGAAAATATTTATAAACTATTTTAACCCATCTGCAGACAAATACAAGCAATTTTACAACTCAAACGGGCATATTTTTTTTGGAATCGAGTTTGAAATAAGGTATCAGACTGCAATCAAATTATTTGAAGAAAATGTTACCCTGCTATTTGTTAGAAACAATTTTTTATTTAATACACTCTCCCTGCACACTTTGTTAGACCCCTTTTGATGTAAATCAAAAATCCATGCGTGTTAGTCACATCCCAATCATATTATGTTTATAATACTAACTGTCCTCATGTTGAATCCAAGAATTTAATGATGTATGTGTACTCAAGCTCCACACGGGTACTCCAAAGTTTTCCCGAAGGCATGTACTGTTGCTCTGTTTCAATGTCTCTAGTAACATTCTAGAAGTTTTTCCGACATTCTCCGACCTCTTCAGGAAAGCTGCAAGGTCTACGCCGCACGTTTCGTTGACTGATCTTCTACAGTCCGCAGCTGCGTACGGTGAGAGTTTGCCGTCTGCTCCGAGGGAAGACTTGCATATCTCGCTAATTAATTGCATGTACGCAATCTCTTTTTCGTACATAACTTCACAGCATCCTGTTTATTTCAAATTACATAGCTACATTGTAGAGGAAAATGGTGACAATAGGTAACTAACTATATTTCCCTAGATAGTATGTAATCATTTTCAATGTAGAAAGCAAATATAAATAGTAAAAATAATAAGCTACCAAATAAATAGGTGCTTCCAAACTAACAATTTATTTGTAAAACCAGAATTGTACATTATCATAACATAAATGATTGACTAGAAATGCCAAGTTTATGACTCACTGGGCTGATGAATGGCTCAAGTACTCTTAACATCAACATTATTATTGATTTCTACACCTACATACAACTTTACAATAGTTTGCACAAAGTAAGGAACACCTACTCACTGATGCATGATAAAGCGAAACAACTGAATAGGCTCAATGTTAATTGCGCTGTTACATCATTTAAAAACAGCTGACGATAATATCATACACCACGGACACTGTGATTCATTCGAACGTTATCACAATGAGATAATCTAATTAGACAAGACCCTCTCGCGGCACGGCGAACTGCCCGTGAAACCGGGAAAGCGATATTGACATTGAGCTTGTGATAAAAATACCGACGTTACCTGCATCCCGGTCGAACTGGTTCGGCTGAAGCTGGTCCGTGCCCGACCCCAGCAGCAGCGGAGACAGTATCCTGGGCCATAACACTGCAAAACAACCCACAACTATCACTAAAACGAACATAGTTTTTCGCGGGCCCAACACCTCTTCGTTCGCCATTCTGTCGTTATTTCGTATCGTTTTCGTCACGCACGCACAGAGCCGGTCGCACTCTACGGGAACATCGTCGTGTGTGATAAAAATAAATATTTTTCGAGGATCTTCTCACGGCGAAACAGGCGAACGAAGAAAGCGCAAGTTGACAGCTGTCAAAGTGCATTCGTACGTTCGCGCATGCGCGAAAACCGGGAACGATCAAATCTTCGCATTTCACGGGAGCGTTCTTGAAAATTCTTCTTCCGAGGAATCGATGAACGCCGGTGGATTGAGCTGGCTCGATGTGACACAGCCGTATATCACAGGCAATCAGCTATGCCGACATCTTGCCTTCCCAGCCACCGGCTTGGCATCCTCTGGTGAAATCGACGCAGCAAGTAAACCGTCCGAAAGTTCAAATATTGACAAAGTAAATTAGCGTTTGGTGCGGCCGGCCGTGCGAGCAGCGCGCGGGCTCGCTTTGCAGACCTCGGAACAATATGCCTGGGCGCGGAGGCGTCGCCGGCTCTTAACCCGTCCCCACCGCGACGAACACTACACGCGCTCAGATGAATACTAATTAGACAATGTTAAAAGTACGCGTCATTATTTAGTCAAACTGTTTCAAAGGAAATTCCTGTCCAAACTTGGATGAAGTATCCTATCTTTCCGGCCGATAGGCATTAGAAGCGCTATCGTGGCTATGTGGGTACAGAGGCTCCTTTATCATTTAACTGAGATCGTTTGCAATTTGAGATGTTGAAGTCGAAGGTACATCTTACTACCTGCATATCGGCACATTCTCCTACGCACCACACAGAGTGGAGTTGGCCGTTTGGTTTGGTAATAATTATTTATGCAGTTTACCACACTGTATTAATAGCAGAAAAGATACTATGGTCTTAATAAAATACTTTAGAATGTAAGTATGTGGGCAGGCAGGAGTGGTTACTGAAGTAGATAGTAGGTAGGTAGCGCTTGATCTGAAACGTCATCGTCACCATAAGTAGGTAGGTATAATAGGTTCCAATATTACAACACAAAAAAAGAGTACCTACCTTATAGGTAGGTACTCTTTTCATATTTTTTGTAGATAAACCATGTAGCATTTGTAGCTAAATTAATTAGGAGTGCAATCTATGTGTCTATAAATATGCCTACATGGGTAACATATTGCGAACAAATCGTTGCACTTGCTTAATAAGAAAATGCCCACAGTTCACCAAGCGTATTTAACCCAACACAAGGGTTCACACACCTTGTGGTGTGCGGGTTTCATTACGATGTTGTCCTTCACCGTATGAGCGTTGCGTTGCGCACATAGGCTCTGAAAAAGAGTCCCATTGGTACACGTCCAGTAGCCGAACTCGAACCCGCGACCTCCCAAGTTTACAAGTCAAGTATCCGACCAACTGAACCACAGAGGCTCGATATTGATGATGATAATTAGTAGTTAAGTAAAATATGTCAGCTGTATTATTATTTTACTAAAATCCACCTAAAATAGAGAGAAGTCCGTAACAAAACCAAATCTTCCCGGGCAGGTAGCCGTCATGTCTTCAACATTCGAAGCAGGAAGCCAGCCAGGATATCCTCTCCCTATACGGCCACTGTATTATCGGTGACAATCTACTTCGAACTTAACACTTTCACCTAACACAATAGGCTGTTTAAATAACTGGAAAGCGTAGCTCAATATATACTGGTAACGTTTAAAATATCCAGTCCACGACAAAACCCCTTCAGCTGTTTATACATACAAACTTTGTAATATGATTGAGCTTTATAATATGGTAGTGCAGCCATTTTGTAGGTGGTGTGCGTACGCGCCGCTTCCTGAGGCACCAAAACAGGGCTGCCAACCTATTGTCCGAAGGGGGATGTCCGTGCTAGGAATACTGATTTGATAGAGCAACATTAAACTTTTTTATAACGCCCCTAGAATATTATGATGACAGTTTTTTTTATACGGTCTATGCATGTGTGGTTTTAAATTTTACAGCAGGTGTTAAGAGTTGAAACTTTGGTGAACCTGCATAATTAAGTTACTTCTTTTATTTTTAAATTTAATTGTATACTAAATCAATACTTTACATTTAAGCCGGCTTAATCATAATGATGTATGGCTTATAAAATAAACAAGATTAAAAAAAATACTCTACATTTACCTATTTTGGAAATCCTCTACGCTTCGAACAATTTTGCTGTGTCAAACAGGCCCCGTACCATGAGACCTTAAAGTAATACTTATTGTTTAAACTGTGTGACAGGGACAGTGTTATACCACTCGTCTAGCGCTATCCCTCTCACACAGCGAGGACAATATTACTTAAGACCTCATGCGGCCACATGATTCATGACGTCGTGTGCCATAGTCTGTACGTTTGTACATACATACATACACTTCACGCCTGTCTCCCAGAGGGGTTGGCAGAGACTACAGATCTCCATTTGTCACGATCCAGACATAGCCCTTTCGCTTCATCTACATTCCTACATCTTTTCATACATGACCTTCGGTTTCGAGTAATTTCACGCCACCTTCGGCCAGGACATCACCAATCTGGTCTGTATATGTCTATGTATATGAAGTACGTTTGTACAACAAAAAAATACACTTCATTCCTTTTAATCCCAAAGCGGGGTAGGCAGAGGCACTTGCTAAATCGAATGCCCACGGTTCACCAAGCGTATTTAGACCAACGTGACAAAGAGTTAGGCCATCGCTGTTATAGGGTTCACACACCTTGTGATGTGCGGGTGTCATCACGATGTTGTCCTTCACCGTACGAGCGTTGCGTTGCGTACATAGGCTCTGAAAAAGAGTCCATTTGTTACACGTCCAGTAGCCAAGTCAAGGGTCCGAGCAACTGGACGCTCTTTCAAATATATTTGTAATCTTAACATTGTGAAAAGCAGCAAAGTACCTAGGCATTGAGTAGGTATTTACGCGACCGTCACCACTACTGATTCTACGCACTTTTCGGTAGGTATTGAAGTTTCAATTTGAAGATTGAACTAAACGCTAATGGTAGAAACATTAAACAAATCGCATACTTAGAAAGTTAGAACAAAAAGGACCCAATACGAAACCCGAATGCCGATTTTGTAATTTAAGTTTTGTATCTTTTATGTTAAGGTTCAATTTCATAAAATGACAAATTTTGTTTTGTGTCACTATTGTTCTAACTGTGCGCAAATAACGATGGGTGAATATTGTGCAGGGAGTGTTGTTAGCACTTGCCTATCTAGATATCTATCTACGTTTTTCTCTGTTTAACGTACACCTATAGGTAGGTGAACAATGTCTCGTTCGTAATAAAGTACGTAGATACCTACAACTCAAGCATAAACCTGTCGTTAGACAATACTTCATTAATTTATTATTACTTATTACCAGTGGCGTGGACACCATGTAGGCAAAAAGACACTGCTTGCCTTAGTATTTTGGCTACCCGACCTAATAATAGAGTTGTTGCTAGATCTTTTTTTGTTATATTCACGACATAGGCTAACGAAGGTCCTGTGTTGTGTAGGTGAGTAGATAGGTAGGTAGAGGTACCTATATTTCGTAAAGACAAGTTACCTATACCACAGCCTATACATAGGTGTCAATCCTTGGGGATTACTGCTTACCTTGTCGTAAAAGCCAGTAGGTACACGCTTATTACAGCTAACGCCCAGCCAACTATTTAGATTAGGGAAGTAAAAAATCATATGCATGCATTGCAATGCAGCTCCTATATCTATCCTGGGCATCAGCCCAGATCATCATCAGATGATGATTTTCAGTTTCATTACACCTTAGTGCAATAAAATAGTCATCACCTTCATCATACATATGACGTCCACTGCTCAATGCAAGTGCAAGGGCCTCCCCCAGTGATATCCATGATCATACACCGAGGGGTTGTGGTTTAACTCACAGAGAGCGCTGCTGCCCGTCCTCTTGAGAGTTCCCCCGGTCGCCTTGCCGCGACTCCCATGACGGGAAAAGTTGGGCTCGGATGGTGACACATATATTCCATTCGCCGTCACCACACGGCTTTCGAGGAACTGTACTACTTACTGCTCTGACATGCGCAATATCTAATTGAATACTTAGTAAAGATTCCATTTTTTTCATCCCGGGATGATGACACCCGCTCAGTAGGTAGGGTCTACAAAAACAGCCGGTTAAATAGGTATTTCTGGATCACGCTGTATTACACTGTAGTAATTATGCTACAAGGATCTTTTTCGCGTGCCTAAGTTGTTCTGAGTTTAGGAGCTAACCTCAGTACTAACATACAAAGCATCTTATACAAATTTAGATAAGGGAGCGAAATAAAGGTGTGTCCATCACGAAATTTTTGAAGCGCTCTTTTTAGGCGAAAATTACACCAAAACAATATAAGACAAATACAGAAAATTATCACAATATAATCATAAATAATAGAAGTAAGGGACAAATACGGAGTGGCAAGACATCCTAATGAATATTCCGCACTCATATGTGCCTCGCCAAATATCCTTGTCACTCTGTTAGTGTGTCCAACCTTTACCTATTAATGGATCGGTACCTACGAACGACACAGCTGTGACAGTGATGCAGACTTGGCTGTCTGGTAGTACGGCCCCTTGTTTTACTGTTACGTACCTAACTACAATACTTCTCTGACAGGATTCATAACGTGAGTTCAGTATGGGGAATTTTCTTTGACGTTTTTCTGACAGATTTTCGGGCTAAAAACTGTCATTACTGTCAAACTTGTTTCGAAAGTATGACAGCAAAGACGGTTCTAAACCTGAAAATCTGTCAGAAAAACGTCAAAGAGAATTTCTCATACTAAACTCACGTTATGAATGGAGATGAAAAAATCGCCATAGTAAAAGTTGTTCATATTGACGAGCCCAACAAAGTTTCTAAGACCAGTGCTCTGGGTTCTTTTACACGCAGTATAATGTGCTCATTTACCAAAGAAGTTGAAGACTATTCAAAAAGGGCAGCCTGGCTTTACTTCGTAAAAATCGTTCTGGAAGATTTTGCCAAAGCAAGTCTGAGTAGGTACGCTTTGTAAAACTTGCCCCGAATACCTAAAAGTATTTCATTTAAACTAAAAAGGTAGGTATTCTAACTGTGCACAGTCCAAGGCCAGCTCATTAGCGGAGGCATGTAAAAACGAGCGTCACAACAATACCACTGCCTACACTCCATCTGCTAAATGATACTCCACGAGAGTCACAATTTAGCAGGTCTCTGGGCGGCCGTATTTAAAATAATTCAATTTAACACGTTCGCCGACAGTAAATAGACACAATAGAAGCTTTTTTGTTGTAACTTTTGATAGACTAACTGTCCGGGAACGTGTTAAATAGGTACTTCTCTAAGTACTTTTTTTAACACAATGAACAAGCATTTGACCACCATCCTGCCTGATGTTAAGCAGTTTCTAGGAGATTTTTATGTGATCTACTGTTTCAAGTATTTCCCTAATAATATTTTCTCACCGAATGTGGCCAGAGGTAATTTGTAATACCAACCGATATTGTAAAATTATTGTAATAAGCTGAAATAATGTGGTATTTGTTTCACAAATAAGTCTGTTATGCCTTAATCCTATAAAAGGCAGTAGCTTTGTTTGAGATTCATTGATTTTAAACTGTATTTCAACGGACTACTGTTCAAAATTTGCTGGTATCTTGATAAAGTGTTAAATTAGGTATATAATGAGGCAGATGTACCTGCCTATAGGTAGGTAATTCTTGGATGTAGCGTAGCTACATACTGCACAGGTCACCCAAACACATTGTACATTCAGATTCCTTCCCGTTCTATTGGTCACCGGCTGTGTGTGTCACCATCGTGCGCGGCAGCCATTTTGTTCAACGCGTTTGTATTCCAATCGCGTCCTCCCGCCAAAGCTATTTCATGCCGCGCCCCAACCAAATAGAAAGAATCGTAATGGAATTTATGTTCAATTGTCATTGCTTGTGAGCTTTGTGAGTGTGTGATGTAGTGCTTTGAATAATAAACGATTAATAATATTCTTTGAAATATCGCACGAATAATGATGGCACCGGCAGTAGATGCCGTTAAAGGATTGTAAATGTTATTATGTGCTCACCTGTGCCGCCTGCGTAGGTTTATTATGTACCTATCTACGTCTAAGTACCAACCAACTACCTGCATATAAACGGGACATAGGTAGGTGAACAGTTGACGGGTTACTATAATCTTGACGAAGCCTTATTGAGGGTCTTGAACAAATGTATATAAGTAACCTACTTATCTCTAAAAAAAAAAGACAGTAAAAAGTTGTGTGGTTTTACGAAACCACGCTAAAAGTGAAACTCCCTACTCCGCGGCCGACCGTCACGCGACATGCAACACACAGACTAAAAAGTTTGAGACGTTGTAATAAAAGTTTCACTTTAATAATTAATACTAGGTACACAATCACTGTACATACGGTATACAGAAGGTTTTCCATACCATAATCCCACGCTCAACAGATTCTGGGGGTTCAAAAAGTGTCAAGAGAATATTTAGAATCTTCGGGTAGGTGCCTGGATATATAGATTAACAACAATCTCAGAAAATAGTTTGTAACGTGACTTATCCTTGTTTATTTATTTTCTCATTTTACTCCAACAAAATCAGCAATGGGGAAACAATAACAACCTCCGCCCCGTGCTGTAGCCTTGTAGAATATACTTAGATGGCAACGAACGAAATGACTGGAACGAGTTCCTCGAATCTGAGGAGAGTCCTGCAGGACGCAGTGCGAGAGTGACACCGGTGTGTTTTAAGAAGATCCCGGAGTTACTCGACTAGTCCCGCCGATGGCCTCTGGAGGGATTTTAGTCGGTGAGAGTCGAAATCTAGTCATGCGTAAATTATTTCCAATTCGAAGAAAGAAAAAAGAGGAGTATGTGACTACCTACTCCTCTTTTTTTCTTTCTCAGTACTCTTTCCAGTCGAATATACAGACCTACGGGGCGTGTAGCACCACAGTATTATCTGTGCTAGTAGCGTTCTTCCAGCAGATCTTGAAGTACAACGAGCAGGACGATTTGGCTAAAGAAGAGCCAGTTGATTCCAAAGGAGCGCAAGCAACATAAAATAGCCAAGGGAGATTGCAGTTTCCCAATGACAGTCCTATGATGATGATCAAGATCTATAGGTACGAGTTCTCTCAGAATACCTTCTGCAGAAAGGTTGAACTTCGTATATTGTGTCGCTGATCTGATAGGAATATTGAAGCTTCAGAGAACAGCTGCACCAGATAACTCTGCGAAAAGCCTCTTCCTATCATGCTGATCCTTAACTGCTTACCTACCCTTCTTAGACTGTTCTCCTTTTATTCGAATATCAGTTTTACCGTGCCAGCTCAGAACACGAGTTACATAAAACTTCTGGGAACATATTCAGGGAATAATGCTACTCATCGCAAAACACGGAGAGTGGAAACGCAGAGATCTGTAGTATGCCTCTATGCAGCTAAATGGTAGTCAAGTACTACCGGAGCAATGCAGCTCCGATGCTTTTTATGGACAGAGGAGTATATTCTAAGAAAAACTGAATTTGTCTGGAAAATCCTCAGCAATTTTAATGTTTCTTGTCTGAGGGAGGGGTTCATTCCTAAACGTAGACACTGTTGTCATCATTTGACAGCTTTGACACATGTCATACTTGTCAAACATCAAATCCAAAACATATTTTTGTATTGTTAAAATTAGGAAAAAAATAATTTAAAACAAATTACTCATGAAGTTCCCAAATTAACTATATCTGTAGGGACACCATATCATAGCCGTTTATAAGTGTAGTTCAGTATATTGCTCTTTAAATGTATTTTAATTGATATACAAGTGCAATCTTATCTTATAAGTTGATCACGCTAAAACAATGAAAGAATTCGCAAGTGTTTTGCAGATTATATTCATAATAAGTGGCGGTGTTCTGACCTTTGTGATTCTCTTCATATTCGCTAAGAGGCAGATCACCAGGTTCGCCTTACGTTCACGAAGAGGACCTCATGTGCCTATTGGGACTGATGCTAAGAAGGTATAGTCAAAGTCAAAACATTTATTTTTCATCATTATAAGTGCTATAATATACATACAGTAGCATAGCACAAAGCTTCATGAACGTCATTTATGACTTACAAAAAAACAAAAGTAATTGTCCCCGGTTCGAATTAATTTCTTTTACTGGCCAGAAGAAACTGGCATCTTTTCAAATCGCCAAGGCTTACTGCTAAGTATACTTAACATAAATATGACTTAATACTAATTTACCAAAGGCTTGGTGGCCGGATACATGACTAACTGGTGAACAGCTCAAGGGCACTAAATGATATTAACATTATATAGTAAATAGTTTTCTGTAAAGGGTATTTGTACTTTGTACTGCACACTTGTAGTGAAGACATTGAGTGACTTAGTCTTAGACCAGTATTCCAATTAAAGTTCAAGGAGGTCTTATTTAATATATCATCCTCTTTCTATACCATTTATGATTAAATTTATTTGTGGAATTCGAGACACAAGGATAAGCCCCTTCCCCTGTGTTCTACCCCACTTTTGTCACTGATTGAGCTTGGAAAGGGTGGGATAGTGGTAGTTTAATGCAAGTAATCTTTCTTCTACTACTGTATATTCTTCCAGTAACATAGGTTTTAACCACATGAATGAGGGATTTCTCCCATAGTATGAGCTGCACTTACCATAAATTCTCTCTCCTGACTCCTAAGTACTCTAAGAAAAAATAGTGACATTATCACCATGTCAGTCCACTGATGTCCACTGCTGGACATAGGCCATGAATTTAAACACGGAGTGTATTGATTTTCTGTGTTCTGCAAATTACTTGCGTCTTACTTACATTTATATGAGTACTAGTGGACTCAGCAGATGTTGTCCTGTGTTAACCATATACCTCGAGGGTGGCCTGTGCCCAGCAGTGGATGTCACGAAATATAAACTATCCTATCTCTCAAATTGGACGAAATTACATATAAATGCCATCTTTTGTGAATGTCGGTAGCCTTGGTGAAGAACAAACATAATGACACTGGATTTTTATATATTAAGAATATAAATGATAATCTTACAGAGTTTGAAGAAAGAGATAGAGCGACGCATAGAAGCCGTGCCGAGAATAATGCATGAGCCAAGACTGCTGAATGTGGAACCTTCGCATTACATCCTGGAGCCGCAGCAACCGTACCACTACAGGTTTAGAGCTGTTGATGATGTTAAAACCTTAGGTGAGTAGTTTATGAGCAATAATAATAGTGTCTGTGGTCCAGTTGGTTGGATACTTGACTTGTAACCGGGAGGTCCCGGGTTCGAGTCCGGCTACTGGACGTGTACCAATGGG